>JAOWCC010001368.1:48586590-48725380 GCA_030867875.1 Actinernus sp. WN-2022 | reverse complement strand
TTTAATGGGTGGAAGTTTCCTGTATTTTGAGTAACAATACCAGAAAATGGCCTTTTTCTAACCTAAGCATAACCTCTAGGTCTCAAATAAAGAAATTATGGGATAGATCTCACACAAGTAAATTATGGGATAGAAAGGCCATTAAAGTCTTCAACTGTCATTTGCCGTTTCAAGAAAACGGCAAAAACACGAGTTACTGGCTTTTAAAGCTAAAGGCACACAAGATCTAGCATGTTTTCACAAAAGGGGGTTTTAGGTTCTAGGGCTCCTTTTGTGGAAACAGCGTAGATCTTGTGTGCCTTTAAGCTTTAAAAGCCAGTTACTCGTGTTTTTGCCGCTTTCTTGAAAGGGCAAATGACAGTTTACGACTTTTCTGGCCTTTCTTTCCAATAATTGATCTGTAGGTATTTTATGAGGGTGGTGTGGGGTGGGGAGGAGTAGTTCAAAAAATTTCGCGAAAAACCAACTTTGCCTGACGTATGGCGCAACGATTTGCTTAGTGAAAGATGTACATTTTCCACTAGGTCTGAGAAAAAAGGTGCATTTTTGGGATCAAAACGTTGAAAAGTGAGTTACTGGCTTTTAAAGCCAACAAGTACGCATTAATTTACTTGTGTAACCTAAATTTCAAAGTGGCGCCATTTCTCGACCTTTTAATGGATTTCGATGCACTATACGGCAATACAACGGCCTCTTCCTGTACTTTCAGACTGGCGTGCCAGTTTTGCCCTATTTGGAGTAGAAAATCCGAAAATGTGTTTTTTTTGTAACCTAACCTTAATCTCTCAAAGTTACTTGTGTACCCTAATATCTTCAAAGTGGCGCCATTTCTCGAGCTTTCAATGGATTTCGATGCACTATACGGCAATACAACGTTCTCTTCATGTAGATTGCGTTTAATGGGTGGAAGTTTCCTGTATTTTGAGTAACAATACCAGAAAATGGCCTTTTTCTAACCTAAGCATAACCTCTAGGTCTCAAATAAAGAAATTATGGGATAGATCTCACACAAGTAAATTATGGGATAGAAAGGCCATTAAAGTCTTCAACTGTCATTTGCCGTTTCAAGAAAACGGCAAAAACACGAGTTACTGGCTTTTAAAGCTAAAGGCACACAAGATCTAGCATGTTTTCACAAAAGGGGGTTTTAGGTTCTAGGGCTCCTTTTGTGGAAACAGCGTAGATCTTGTGTGCCTTTAAGCTTTAAAAGCCAGTTACTCGTGTTTTTGCCGCTTTCTTGAAAGGGCAAATGACAGTTTACGACTTTTCTGGCCTTTCTTTCCAATAATTGATCTGTAGGTATTTTATGAGGGTGGTGTGGGGTGGGGAGGAGTAGTTCAAAAAATTTCGCGAAAAACCAACTTTGCCTGACGTATGGCGCAACGATTTGCTTAGTGAAAGATGTACATTTTCCACTAGGTCTGAGAAAAAAGGTGCATTTTTGGGATCAAAACGTTGAAAAGTGAGTTACTGGCTTTTAAAGCCAACAAGTACGCATTAATTTACTTGTGTAACCTAAATTTCAAAGTGGCGCCATTTCTCGACCTTTTAATGGATTTCGATGCACTATACGGCAATACAACGGCCTCTTCCTGTACTTTCAGACTGGCGTGCCAGAGTTTTGCCCTATTTGGAGTAGAAAATCCGAAAATGTGTTTTTTTTGTAACCTAACCTTAATCTCTCAAAGTTACTTGTGTACCCTAATATCTTCAAAGTGGCGCCATTTCTCGAGCTTTCAATGGATTTCGATGCACTATACGGCAATACAACGTTCTCTTCATGTAGATTGCGTTTAATGGGTGGAAGTTTCCTGTATTTTGAGTAACAATACCAGAAAATGGCCTTTTTCTAACCTAAGCATAACCTCTAGGTCTCAAATAAAGAAATTATGGGATAGATCTCACACAAGTAAATTATGGGATAGAAAGGCCATTAAAGTCTTCAACTGTCATTTGCCGTTTCAAGAAAACGGCAAAAACACGAGTTACTGGCTTTTAAAGCTAAAGGCACACAAGATCTAGCATGTTTTCACAAAAGGGGGTTTTAGGTTCTAGGGCTCCTTTTGTGGAAACAGCGTAGATCTTGTGTGCCTTTAAGCTTTAAAAGCCAGTTACTCGTGTTTTTGCCGCTTTCTTGAAAGGGCAAATGACAGTTTACGACTTTTCTGGCCTTTCTTTCCAATAATTGATCTGTAGGTATTTTATGAGGGTGGTGTGGGGTGGGGAGGAGTAGTTCAAAAAATTTCGCGAAAAACCAACTTTGCCTGACGTATGGCGCAACGATTTGCTTAGTGAAAGATGTACATTTTCCACTAGGTCTGAGAAAAAAGGTGCATTTTTGGGATCAAAACGTTGAAAAGTGAGTTACTGGCTTTTAAAGCCAACAAGTACGCATTAATTTACTTGTGTAACCTAAATTTCAAAGTGGCGCCATTTCTCGACCTTTTAATGGATTTCGATGCACTATACGGCAATACAACGGCCTCTTCCTGTACTTTCAGACTGGCGTGCCAGTTTTGCCCTATTTGGAGTAGAAAATCCGAAAATGTGTTTTTTTTGTAACCTAACCTTAATCTCTCAAAGTTACTTGTGTACCCTAATATCTTCAAAGTGGCGCCATTTCTCGAGCTTTCAATGGATTTCGATGCACTATACGGCAATACAACGTTCTCTTCATGTAGATTGCGTTTAATGGGTGGAAGTTTCCTGTATTTTGAGTAACAATACCAGAAAATGGCCTTTTTCTAACCTAAGCATAACCTCTAGGTCTCAAATAAAGAAATTATGGGATAGATCTCACACAAGTAAATTATGGGATAGAAAGGCCATTAAAGTCTTCAACTGTCATTTGCCGTTTCAAGAAAACGGCAAAAACACGAGTTACTGGCTTTTAAAGCTAAAGGCACACAAGATCTAGCATGTTTTCACAAAAGGGGGTTTTAGGTTCTAGGGCTCCTTTTGTGGAAACAGCGTAGATCTTGTGTGCCTTTAAGCTTTAAAAGCCAGTTACTCGTGTTTTTGCCGCTTTCTTGAAAGGGCAAATGACAGTTTACGACTTTTCTGGCCTTTCTTTCCAATAATTGATCTGTAGGTATTTTATGAGGGTGGTGTGGGGTGGGGAGGAGTAGTTCAAAAAATTTCGCGAAAAACCAACTTTGCCTGACGTATGGCGCAACGATTTGCTTAGTGAAAGATGTACATTTTCCACTAGGTCTGAGAAAAAAGGTGCATTTTTGGGATCAAAACGTTGAAAAGTGAGTTACTGGCTTTTAAAGCCAACAAGTACGCATTAATTTACTTGTGTAACCTAAATTTCAAAGTGGCGCCATTTCTCGACCTTTTAATGGATTTCGATGCACTATACGGCAATACAACGGCCTCTTCCTGTACTTTCAGACTGGCGTGCCAGTTTTGCCCTATTTGGAGTAGAAAATCCGAAAATGTGTTTTTTTTGTAACCTAACCTTAATCTCTCAAAGTTACTTGTGTACCCTAATATCTTCAAAGTGGCGCCATTTCTCGAGCTTTCAATGGATTTCGATGCACTATACGGCAATACAACGTTCTCTTCATGTAGATTGCGTTTAATGGGTGGAAGTTTCCTGTATTTTGAGTAACAATACCAGAAAATGGCCTTTTTCTAACCTAAGCATAACCTCTAGGTCTCAAATAAAGAAATTATGGGATAGATCTCACACAAGTAAATTATGGGATAGAAAGGCCATTAAAGTCTTCAACTGTCATTTGCCGTTTCAAGAAAACGGCAAAAACACGAGTTACTGGCTTTTAAAGCTAAAGGCACACAAGATCTAGCATGTTTTCACAAAAGGGGGTTTTAGGTTCTAGGGCTCCTTTTGTGGAAACAGCGTAGATCTTGTGTGCCTTTAAGCTTTAAAAGCCAGTTACTCGTGTTTTTGCCGCTTTCTTGAAAGGGCAAATGACAGTTTACGACTTTTCTGGCCTTTCTTTCCAATAATTGATCTGTAGGTATTTTATGAGGGTGGTGTGGGGTGGGGAGGAGTAGTTCAAAAAATTTCGCGAAAAACCAACTTTGCCTGACGTATGGCGCAACGATTTGCTTAGTGAAAGATGTACATTTTCCACTAGGTCTGAGAAAAAAGGTGCATTTTTGGGATCAAAACGTTGAAAAGTGAGTTACTGGCTTTTAAAGCCAACAAGTACGCATTAATTTACTTGTGTAACCTAAATTTCAAAGTGGCGCCATTTCTCGACCTTTTAATGGATTTCGATGCACTATACGGCAATACAACGGCCTCTTCCTGTACTTTCAGACTGGCGTGCCAGTTTTGCCCTATTTGGAGTAGAAAATCCGAAAATGTGTTTTTTTTGTAACCTAACCTTAATCTCTCAAAGTTACTTGTGTACCCTAATATCTTCAAAGTGGCGCCATTTCTCGAGCTTTCAATGGATTTCGATGCACTATACGGCAATACAACGTTCTCTTCATGTAGATTGCGTTTAATGGGTGGAAGTTTCCTGTATTTTGAGTAACAATACCAGAAAATGGCCTTTTTCTAACCTAAGCATAACCTCTAGGTCTCAAATAAAGAAATTATGGGATAGATCTCACACAAGTAAATTATGGGATAGAAAGGCCATTAAAGTCTTCAACTGTCATTTGCCGTTTCAAGAAAACGGCAAAAACACGAGTTACTGGCTTTTAAAGCTAAAGGCACACAAGATCTAGCATGTTTTCACAAAAGGGGGTTTTAGGTTCTAGGGCTCCTTTTGTGGAAACAGCGTAGATCTTGTGTGCCTTTAAGCTTTAAAAGCCAGTTACTCGTGTTTTTGCCGCTTTCTTGAAAGGGCAAATGACAGTTTACGACTTTTCTGGCCTTTCTTTCCAATAATTGATCTGTAGGTATTTTATGAGGGTGGTGTGGGGTGGGGAGGAGTAGTTCAAAAAATTTCGCGAAAAACCAACTTTGCCTGACGTATGGCGCAACGATTTGCTTAGTGAAAGATGTACATTTTCCACTAGGTCTGAGAAAAAAGGTGCATTTTTGGGATCAAAACGTTGAAAAGTGAGTTACTGGCTTTTAAAGCCAACAAGTACGCATTAATTTACTTGTGTAACCTAAATTTCAAAGTGGCGCCATTTCTCGACCTTTTAATGGATTTCGATGCACTATACGGCAATACAACGGCCTCTTCCTGTACTTTCAGACTGGCGTGCCAGTTTTGCCCTATTTGGAGTAGAAAATCCGAAAATGTGTTTTTTTTGTAACCTAACCTTAATCTCTCAAAGTTACTTGTGTACCCTAATATCTTCAAAGTGGCGCCATTTCTCGAGCTTTCAATGGATTTCGATGCACTATACGGCAATACAACGTTCTCTTCATGTAGATTGCGTTTAATGGGTGGAAGTTTCCTGTATTTTGAGTAACAATACCAGAAAATGGCCTTTTTCTAACCTAAGCATAACCTCTAGGTCTCAAATAAAGAAATTATGGGATAGATCTCACACAAGTAAATTATGGGATAGAAAGGCCATTAAAGTCTTCAACTGTCATTTGCCGTTTCAAGAAAACGGCAAAAACACGAGTTACTGGCTTTTAAAGCTAAAGGCACACAAGATCTAGCATGTTTTCACAAAAGGGGGTTTTAGGTTCTAGGGCTCCTTTTGTGGAAACAGCGTAGATCTTGTGTGCCTTTAAGCTTTAAAAGCCAGTTACTCGTGTTTTTGCCGCTTTCTTGAAAGGGCAAATGACAGTTTACGACTTTTCTGGCCTTTCTTTCCAATAATTGATCTGTAGGTATTTTATGAGGGTGGTGTGGGGTGGGGAGGAGTAGTTCAAAAAATTTCGCGAAAAACCAACTTTGCCTGACGTATGGCGCAACGATTTGCTTAGTGAAAGATGTACATTTTCCACTAGGTCTGAGAAAAAAGGTGCATTTTTGGGATCAAAACGTTGAAAAGTGAGTTACTGGCTTTTAAAGCCAACAAGTACGCATTAATTTACTTGTGTAACCTAAATTTCAAAGTGGCGCCATTTCTCGACCTTTTAATGGATTTCGATGCACTATACGGCAATACAACGGCCTCTTCCTGTACTTTCAGACTGGCGTGCCAGTTTTGCCCTATTTGGAGTAGAAAATCCGAAAATGTGTTTTTTTTGTAACCTAACCTTAATCTCTCAAAGTTACTTGTGTACCCTAATATCTTCAAAGTGGCGCCATTTCTCGAGCTTTCAATGGATTTCGATGCACTATACGGCAATACAACGTTCTCTTCATGTAGATTGCGTTTAATGGGTGGAAGTTTCCTGTATTTTGAGTAACAATACCAGAAAATGGCCTTTTTCTAACCTAAGCATAACCTCTAGGTCTCAAATAAAGAAATTATGGGATAGATCTCACACAAGTAAATTATGGGATAGAAAGGCCATTAAAGTCTTCAACTGTCATTTGCCGTTTCAAGAAAACGGCAAAAACACGAGTTACTGGCTTTTAAAGCTAAAGGCACACAAGATCTAGCATGTTTTCACAAAAGGGGGTTTTAGGTTCTAGGGCTCCTTTTGTGGAAACAGCGTAGATCTTGTGTGCCTTTAAGCTTTAAAAGCCAGTTACTCGTGTTTTTGCCGCTTTCTTGAAAGGGCAAATGACAGTTTACGACTTTTCTGGCCTTTCTTTCCAATAATTGATCTGTAGGTATTTTATGAGGGTGGTGTGGGGTGGGGAGGAGTAGTTCAAAAAATTTCGCGAAAAACCAACTTTGCCTGACGTATGGCGCAACGATTTGCTTAGTGAAAGATGTACATTTTCCACTAGGTCTGAGAAAAAAGGTGCATTTTTGGGATCAAAACGTTGAAAAGTGAGTTACTGGCTTTTAAAGCCAACAAGTACGCATTAATTTACTTGTGTAACCTAAATTTCAAAGTGGCGCCATTTCTCGACCTTTTAATGGATTTCGATGCACTATACGGCAATACAACGGCCTCTTCCTGTACTTTCAGACTGGCGTGCCAGTTTTGCCCTATTTGGAGTAGAAAATCCGAAAATGTGTTTTTTTTGTAACCTAACCTTAATCTCTCAAAGTTACTTGTGTACCCTAATATCTTCAAAGTGGCGCCATTTCTCGAGCTTTCAATGGATTTCGATGCACTATACGGCAATACAACGTTCTCTTCATGTAGATTGCGTTTAATGGGTGGAAGTTTCCTGTATTTTGAGTAACAATACCAGAAAATGGCCTTTTTCTAACCTAAGCATAACCTCTAGGTCTCAAATAAAGAAATTATGGGATAGATCTCACACAAGTAAATTATGGGATAGAAAGGCCATTAAAGTCTTCAACTGTCATTTGCCGTTTCAAGAAAACGGCAAAAACACGAGTTACTGGCTTTTAAAGCTAAAGGCACACAAGATCTAGCATGTTTTCACAAAAGGGGGTTTTAGGTTCTAGGGCTCCTTTTGTGGAAACAGCGTAGATCTTGTGTGCCTTTAAGCTTTAAAAGCCAGTTACTCGTGTTTTTGCCGCTTTCTTGAAAGGGCAAATGACAGTTTACGACTTTTCTGGCCTTTCTTTCCAATAATTGATCTGTAGGTATTTTATGAGGGTGGTGTGGGGTGGGGAGGAGTAGTTCAAAAAATTTCGCGAAAAACCAACTTTGCCTGACGTATGGCGCAACGATTTGCTTAGTGAAAGATGTACATTTTCCACTAGGTCTGAGAAAAAAGGTGCATTTTTGGGATCAAAACGTTGAAAAGTGAGTTACTGGCTTTTAAAGCCAACAAGTACGCATTAATTTACTTGTGTAACCTAAATTTCAAAGTGGCGCCATTTCTCGACCTTTTAATGGATTTCGATGCACTATACGGCAATACAACGGCCTCTTCCTGTACTTTCAGACTGGCGTGCCAGTTTTGCCCTATTTGGAGTAGAAAATCCGAAAATGTGTTTTTTTTGTAACCTAACCTTAATCTCTCAAAGTTACTTGTGTACCCTAATATCTTCAAAGTGGCGCCATTTCTCGAGCTTTCAATGGATTTCGATGCACTATACGGCAATACAACGTTCTCTTCATGTAGATTGCGTTTAATGGGTGGAAGTTTCCTGTATTTTGAGTAACAATACCAGAAAATGGCCTTTTTCTAACCTAAGCATAACCTCTAGGTCTCAAATAAAGAAATTATGGGATAGATCTCACACAAGTAAATTATGGGATAGAAAGGCCATTAAAGTCTTCAACTGTCATTTGCCGTTTCAAGAAAACGGCAAAAACACGAGTTACTGGCTTTTAAAGCTAAAGGCACACAAGATCTAGCATGTTTTCACAAAAGGGGGTTTTAGGTTCTAGGGCTCCTTTTGTGGAAACAGCGTAGATCTTGTGTGCCTTTAAGCTTTAAAAGCCAGTTACTCGTGTTTTTGCCGCTTTCTTGAAAGGGCAAATGACAGTTTACGACTTTTCTGGCCTTTCTTTCCAATAATTGATCTGTAGGTATTTTATGAGGGTGGTGTGGGGTGGGGAGGAGTAGTTCAAAAAATTTCGCGAAAAACCAACTTTGCCTGACGTATGGCGCAACGATTTGCTTAGTGAAAGATGTACATTTTCCACTAGGTCTGAGAAAAAAGGTGCATTTTTGGGATCAAAACGTTGAAAAGTGAGTTACTGGCTTTTAAAGCCAACAAGTACGCATTAATTTACTTGTGTAACCTAAATTTCAAAGTGGCGCCATTTCTCGACCTTTTAATGGATTTCGATGCACTATACGGCAATACAACGGCCTCTTCCTGTACTTTCAGACTGGCGTGCCAGTTTTGCCCTATTTGGAGTAGAAAATCCGAAAATGTGTTTTTTTTGTAACCTAACCTTAATCTCTCAAAGTTACTTGTGTACCCTAATATCTTCAAAGTGGCGCCATTTCTCGAGCTTTCAATGGATTTCGATGCACTATACGGCAATACAACGTTCTCTTCATGTAGATTGCGTTTAATGGGTGGAAGTTTCCTGTATTTTGAGTAACAATACCAGAAAATGGCCTTTTTCTAACCTAAGCATAACCTCTAGGTCTCAAATAAAGAAATTATGGGATAGATCTCACACAAGTAAATTATGGGATAGAAAGGCCATTAAAGTCTTCAACTGTCATTTGCCGTTTCAAGAAAACGGCAAAAACACGAGTTACTGGCTTTTAAAGCTAAAGGCACACAAGATCTAGCATGTTTTCACAAAAGGGGGTTTTAGGTTCTAGGGCTCCTTTTGTGGAAACAGCGTAGATCTTGTGTGCCTTTAAGCTTTAAAAGCCAGTTACTCGTGTTTTTGCCGCTTTCTTGAAAGGGCAAATGACAGTTTACGACTTTTCTGGCCTTTCTTTCCAATAATTGATCTGTAGGTATTTTATGAGGGTGGTGTGGGGTGGGGAGGAGTAGTTCAAAAAATTTCGCGAAAAACCAACTTTGCCTGACGTATGGCGCAACGATTTGCTTAGTGAAAGATGTACATTTTCCACTAGGTCTGAGAAAAAAGGTGCATTTTTGGGATCAAAACGTTGAAAAGTGAGTTACTGGCTTTTAAAGCCAACAAGTACGCATTAATTTACTTGTGTAACCTAAATTTCAAAGTGGCGCCATTTCTCGACCTTTTAATGGATTTCGATGCACTATACGGCAATACAACGGCCTCTTCCTGTACTTTCAGACTGGCGTGCCAGTTTTGCCCTATTTGGAGTAGAAAATCCGAAAATGTGTTTTTTTTGTAACCTAACCTTAATCTCTCAAAGTTACTTGTGTACCCTAATATCTTCAAAGTGGCGCCATTTCTCGAGCTTTCAATGGATTTCGATGCACTATACGGCAATACAACGTTCTCTTCATGTAGATTGCGTTTAATGGGTGGAAGTTTCCTGTATTTTGAGTAACAATACCAGAAAATGGCCTTTTTCTAACCTAAGCATAACCTCTAGGTCTCAAATAAAGAAATTATGGGATAGATCTCACACAAGTAAATTATGGGATAGAAAGGCCATTAAAGTCTTCAACTGTCATTTGCCGTTTCAAGAAAACGGCAAAAACACGAGTTACTGGCTTTTAAAGCTAAAGGCACACAAGATCTAGCATGTTTTCACAAAAGGGGGTTTTAGGTTCTAGGGCTCCTTTTGTGGAAACAGCGTAGATCTTGTGTGCCTTTAAGCTTTAAAAGCCAGTTACTCGTGTTTTTGCCGCTTTCTTGAAAGGGCAAATGACAGTTTACGACTTTTCTGGCCTTTCTTTCCAATAATTGATCTGTAGGTATTTTATGAGGGTGGTGTGGGGTGGGGAGGAGTAGTTCAAAAAATTTCGCGAAAAACCAACTTTGCCTGACGTATGGCGCAACGATTTGCTTAGTGAAAGATGTACATTTTCCACTAGGTCTGAGAAAAAAGGTGCATTTTTGGGATCAAAACGTTGAAAAGTGAGTTACTGGCTTTTAAAGCCAACAAGTACGCATTAATTTACTTGTGTAACCTAAATTTCAAAGTGGCGCCATTTCTCGACCTTTTAATGGATTTCGATGCACTATACGGCAATACAACGGCCTCTTCCTGTACTTTCAGACTGGCGTGCCAGTTTTGCCCTATTTGGAGTAGAAAATCCGAAAATGTGTTTTTTTTGTAACCTAACCTTAATCTCTCAAAGTTACTTGTGTACCCTAATATCTTCAAAGTGGCGCCATTTCTCGAGCTTTCAATGGATTTCGATGCACTATACGGCAATACAACGTTCTCTTCATGTAGATTGCGTTTAATGGGTGGAAGTTTCCTGTATTTTGAGTAACAATACCAGAAAATGGCCTTTTTCTAACCTAAGCATAACCTCTAGGTCTCAAATAAAGAAATTATGGGATAGATCTCACACAAGTAAATTATGGGATAGAAAGGCCATTAAAGTCTTCAACTGTCATTTGCCGTTTCAAGAAAACGGCAAAAACACGAGTTACTGGCTTTTAAAGCTAAAGGCACACAAGATCTAGCATGTTTTCACAAAAGGGGGTTTTAGGTTCTAGGGCTCCTTTTGTGGAAACAGCGTAGATCTTGTGTGCCTTTAAGCTTTAAAAGCCAGTTACTCGTGTTTTTGCCGCTTTCTTGAAAGGGCAAATGACAGTTTACGACTTTTCTGGCCTTTCTTTCCAATAATTGATCTGTAGGTATTTTATGAGGGTGGTGTGGGGTGGGGAGGAGTAGTTCAAAAAATTTCGCGAAAAACCAACTTTGCCTGACGTATGGCGCAACGATTTGCTTAGTGAAAGATGTACATTTTCCACTAGGTCTGAGAAAAAAGGTGCATTTTTGGGATCAAAACGTTGAAAAGTGAGTTACTGGCTTTTAAAGCCAACAAGTACGCATTAATTTACTTGTGTAACCTAAATTTCAAAGTGGCGCCATTTCTCGACCTTTTAATGGATTTCGATGCACTATACGGCAATACAACGGCCTCTTCCTGTACTTTCAGACTGGCGTGCCAGTTTTGCCCTATTTGGAGTAGAAAATCCGAAAATGTGTTTTTTTTGTAACCTAACCTTAATCTCTCAAAGTTACTTGTGTACCCTAATATCTTCAAAGTGGCGCCATTTCTCGAGCTTTCAATGGATTTCGATGCACTATACGGCAATACAACGTTCTCTTCATGTAGATTGCGTTTAATGGGTGGAAGTTTCCTGTATTTTGAGTAACAATACCAGAAAATGGCCTTTTTCTAACCTAAGCATAACCTCTAGGTCTCAAATAAAGAAATTATGGGATAGATCTCACACAAGTAAATTATGGGATAGAAAGGCCATTAAAGTCTTCAACTGTCATTTGCCGTTTCAAGAAAACGGCAAAAACACGAGTTACTGGCTTTTAAAGCTAAAGGCACACAAGATCTAGCATGTTTTCACAAAAGGGGGTTTTAGGTTCTAGGGCTCCTTTTGTGGAAACAGCGTAGATCTTGTGTGCCTTTAAGCTTTAAAAGCCAGTTACTCGTGTTTTTGCCGCTTTCTTGAAAGGGCAAATGACAGTTTACGACTTTTCTGGCCTTTCTTTCCAATAATTGATCTGTAGGTATTTTATGAGGGTGGTGTGGGGTGGGGAGGAGTAGTTCAAAAAATTTCGCGAAAAACCAACTTTGCCTGACGTATGGCGCAACGATTTGCTTAGTGAAAGATGTACATTTTCCACTAGGTCTGAGAAAAAAGGTGCATTTTTGGGATCAAAACGTTGAAAAGTGAGTTACTGGCTTTTAAAGCCAACAAGTACGCATTAATTTACTTGTGTAACCTAAATTTCAAAGTGGCGCCATTTCTCGACCTTTTAATGGATTTCGATGCACTATACGGCAATACAACGGCCTCTTCCTGTACTTTCAGACTGGCGTGCCAGTTTTGCCCTATTTGGAGTAGAAAATCCGAAAATGTGTTTTTTTTGTAACCTAACCTTAATCTCTCAAAGTTACTTGTGTACCCTAATATCTTCAAAGTGGCGCCATTTCTCGAGCTTTCAATGGATTTCGATGCACTATACGGCAATACAACGTTCTCTTCATGTAGATTGCGTTTAATGGGTGGAAGTTTCCTGTATTTTGAGTAACAATACCAGAAAATGGCCTTTTTCTAACCTAAGCATAACCTCTAGGTCTCAAATAAAGAAATTATGGGATAGATCTCACACAAGTAAATTATGGGATAGAAAGGCCATTAAAGTCTTCAACTGTCATTTGCCGTTTCAAGAAAACGGCAAAAACACGAGTTACTGGCTTTTAAAGCTAAAGGCACACAAGATCTAGCATGTTTTCACAAAAGGGGGTTTTAGGTTCTAGGGCTCCTTTTGTGGAAACAGCGTAGATCTTGTGTGCCTTTAAGCTTTAAAAGCCAGTTACTCGTGTTTTTGCCGCTTTCTTGAAAGGGCAAATGACAGTTTACGACTTTTCTGGCCTTTCTTTCCAATAATTGATCTGTAGGTATTTTATGAGGGTGGTGTGGGGTGGGGAGGAGTAGTTCAAAAAATTTCGCGAAAAACCAACTTTGCCTGACGTATGGCGCAACGATTTGCTTAGTGAAAGATGTACATTTTCCACTAGGTCTGAGAAAAAAGGTGCATTTTTGGGATCAAAACGTTGAAAAGTGAGTTACTGGCTTTTAAAGCCAACAAGTACGCATTAATTTACTTGTGTAACCTAAATTTCAAAGTGGCGCCATTTCTCGACCTTTTAATGGATTTCGATGCACTATACGGCAATACAACGGCCTCTTCCTGTACTTTCAGACTGGCGTGCCAGTTTTGCCCTATTTGGAGTAGAAAATCCGAAAATGTGTTTTTTTTGTAACCTAACCTTAATCTCTCAAAGTTACTTGTGTACCCTAATATCTTCAAAGTGGCGCCATTTCTCGAGCTTTCAATGGATTTCGATGCACTATACGGCAATACAACGTTCTCTTCATGTAGATTGCGTTTAATGGGTGGAAGTTTCCTGTATTTTGAGTAACAATACCAGAAAATGGCCTTTTTCTAACCTAAGCATAACCTCTAGGTCTCAAATAAAGAAATTATGGGATAGATCTCACACAAGTAAATTATGGGATAGAAAGGCCATTAAAGTCTTCAACTGTCATTTGCCGTTTCAAGAAAACGGCAAAAACACGAGTTACTGGCTTTTAAAGCTAAAGGCACACAAGATCTAGCATGTTTTCACAAAAGGGGGTTTTAGGTTCTAGGGCTCCTTTTGTGGAAACAGCGTAGATCTTGTGTGCCTTTAAGCTTTAAAAGCCAGTTACTCGTGTTTTTGCCGCTTTCTTGAAAGGGCAAATGACAGTTTACGACTTTTCTGGCCTTTCTTTCCAATAATTGATCTGTAGGTATTTTATGAGGGTGGTGTGGGGTGGGGAGGAGTAGTTCAAAAAATTTCGCGAAAAACCAACTTTGCCTGACGTATGGCGCAACGATTTGCTTAGTGAAAGATGTACATTTTCCACTAGGTCTGAGAAAAAAGGTGCATTTTTGGGATCAAAACGTTGAAAAGTGAGTTACTGGCTTTTAAAGCCAACAAGTACGCATTAATTTACTTGTGTAACCTAAATTTCAAAGTGGCGCCATTTCTCGACCTTTTAATGGATTTCGATGCACTATACGGCAATACAACGGCCTCTTCCTGTACTTTCAGACTGGCGTGCCAGTTTTGCCCTATTTGGAGTAGAAAATCCGAAAATGTGTTTTTTTTGTAACCTAACCTTAATCTCTCAAAGTTACTTGTGTACCCTAATATCTTCAAAGTGGCGCCATTTCTCGAGCTTTCAATGGATTTCGATGCACTATACGGCAATACAACGTTCTCTTCATGTAGATTGCGTTTAATGGGTGGAAGTTTCCTGTATTTTGAGTAACAATACCAGAAAATGGCCTTTTTCTAACCTAAGCATAACCTCTAGGTCTCAAATAAAGAAATTATGGGATAGATCTCACACAAGTAAATTATGGGATAGAAAGGCCATTAAAGTCTTCAACTGTCATTTGCCGTTTCAAGAAAACGGCAAAAACACGAGTTACTGGCTTTTAAAGCTAAAGGCACACAAGATCTAGCATGTTTTCACAAAAGGGGGTTTTAGGTTCTAGGGCTCCTTTTGTGGAAACAGCGTAGATCTTGTGTGCCTTTAAGCTTTAAAAGCCAGTTACTCGTGTTTTTGCCGCTTTCTTGAAAGGGCAAATGACAGTTTACGACTTTTCTGGCCTTTCTTTCCAATAATTGATCTGTAGGTATTTTATGAGGGTGGTGTGGGGTGGGGAGGAGTAGTTCAAAAAATTTCGCGAAAAACCAACTTTGCCTGACGTATGGCGCAACGATTTGCTTAGTGAAAGATGTACATTTTCCACTAGGTCTGAGAAAAAAGGTGCATTTTTGGGATCAAAACGTTGAAAAGTGAGTTACTGGCTTTTAAAGCCAACAAGTACGCATTAATTTACTTGTGTAACCTAAATTTCAAAGTGGCGCCATTTCTCGACCTTTTAATGGATTTCGATGCACTATACGGCAATACAACGGCCTCTTCCTGTACTTTCAGACTGGCGTGCCAGTTTTGCCCTATTTGGAGTAGAAAATCCGAAAATGTGTTTTTTTTGTAACCTAACCTTAATCTCTCAAAGTTACTTGTGTACCCTAATATCTTCAAAGTGGCGCCATTTCTCGAGCTTTCAATGGATTTCGATGCACTATACGGCAATACAACGTTCTCTTCATGTAGATTGCGTTTAATGGGTGGAAGTTTCCTGTATTTTGAGTAACAATACCAGAAAATGGCCTTTTTCTAACCTAAGCATAACCTCTAGGTCTCAAATAAAGAAATTATGGGATAGATCTCACACAAGTAAATTATGGGATAGAAAGGCCATTAAAGTCTTCAACTGTCATTTGCCGTTTCAAGAAAACGGCAAAAACACGAGTTACTGGCTTTTAAAGCTAAAGGCACACAAGATCTAGCATGTTTTCACAAAAGGGGGTTTTAGGTTCTAGGGCTCCTTTTGTGGAAACAGCGTAGATATATATATATGTATGTGTATATATAAAAATCTGCTACATGTAACTGAATCATATATATATCATATTTTATATGTAATGGGTTAGTTTTTGGATAGTCTATCTGAATACTATCCAAATGTTTTAAATGTAGAGTTAGTTTTCAGATATGTACACTGTATGTAAATGTTATCTGAACAACAGTTAGTGTTAAGATACTCTATCTGAATCATATCTTCTATTATATTTTATATGTAATGGGGTAGTTTTCGGATAGTCTTTCTGAATACTATCTGAATGTTTTAAATGTAGAGTTAGTTTTCAGATATCTATCTAAATGTTATCTGAACAACAGTTAGTGTTAAGATACTCTATCTGAATCATATCTTCTATTTTGTATGTAATGGGTTAGTTTTCGGATAGTCTATCTGAATACTATCCGAACGTTTTAAATGTGGAGTTAGTTTTCAGATACCTATCTAAATGTTATCTGAACAACAGTTAGTGTTAAGATACTCTATCTGAATCATATCTTCTATTTTGTATGTAATGGGTTAGTTTTCGGATAGTCTATCTGATCACTATCTTTCAAATCAGTTAGCATTCAGATATACTATCTGTTATCTAACTTTTTAGCAGATATTGTTTAACTAGCAAAAAGATATTAATAAGATAAGTGCAGACTATCCGAAAAAAGCTGCAGATAGTAAAAAGATATAGTTTTTTGGATGTTGGATAGCTTCAGTTAGTTTAACGATAGGAATTAGATAGTAAAAAGATAGGTTCGTTTTCGTAAGGGAAGCTCACACCAGTGCAGTTAAGCCGCTGGTTTTCGTATCCTCTTGGCTGTGGTGCTGCTGTCTCACCTTTTACTTTCTATTAGCTAGTCAACGACTACCGTTACAATATGTGTCGTTGGAATCATCGTCACCCACGTCCGAGCTGGCTGGCGGTGGAGTTATTTTTGTGCTCCAAATTAGTGGGGAATCAGCATTTTGTCTCTGTGGCATGCAACCTAGAACTTGAAGTTTTTCAAAGTGTTCGTAGAACGTACTCCGTTTTGGTGAACGAGCGGTGTATTTGTTGTTGGCATCTTTGTTGGCTGTTTCAGTTTTTTTAGCTTTTGTTTGCATTGCTTCATGCTCTTGCAGGAGCCCGCGTGATTTACATTTTCGACGATGCTCTGACTACCATGCCTCAAGGTTAGGGTAGCTCTCTATCGTCTCTAAATTTTCCTTCAATTCGAGAACAAGGATAGAGGTTTCATCCTCGCTTCTGACTTCGCAGAACTACTCTTTTGGCGCCATGTTCTACTTGATCCGATGAATTCGAAGGAAGGTCAGTGAGGCTTGTTTGGGAAGGCGAACAAGGCCGTGTTAGAGCCCTGCTCGATATAATTTGGTTGATATAAATTCAGTCAACTTAAGTAGTATATATACCACCTTCTTCTTCTCGTATAATTCAACCGGCTCCTCCATGCACAGCAAACGCAGGACGGGGATTTGATCTGCTTTCTAATGGCTACTTTGACTAAATTCTTCTTGGTTTAGAACCTCGCCATAAGACAGTTTCTACGCCGCGACTGGCATCAGACGAATGGCATTGTACAGGTCTATGCACTGGCGGAGTTTGAATGTGAGGGAACGTGATTTTACCGAAGAAAATGTCGGTCGATCGAGTACCGCGTGTATTAGTTCGAGATGACGAGTCTCCTCCTAGATACATGAGTATCCTTTTTCTTTCTTTGCTGACAGTTTTTCTTTTTAAAGTAACAAAATTGGTTGAGCAGAACGCAAGATATGAATTTTTGAACATCAAAACGATTGATTTGTTTTTCGAAAAAGCTGATTTTTGGGTATGTCTTATATAACACAACCCTTATCGGATAGAACAAATTCTCAGGCACGCATGCAAACAAATAAATATCTCCCTATAGGAGGTACACAAAAACGTTTTCACGCCTGTCCGAGACTCTTCACTTTATATCGATACTAACCCTATGATCTTGTTTCTTGACTCTCAAAATTCAGTAAAATAAAATACTTTATGTTTACCTATTCCAGAAATGGCGCTCATTCCTTGTGCTGTACTTCATTCCAGCGACCACGCGACTCCCAAACAATTGAATCAAATCAAATCCGAAAGCAGCACAACCAACCTTTATTTTGTGAATATACTTTGTGGCATAGTGTTCCAATTTTTCACTGCCGAGAGAGTAATTTCTGAACGTAACTCCGCATGCCTACTATCGGACACCCTGTGGATGAAACATGACAAACTGGCGCGCGGCCGCGGCGGGAATTCGTTTTTGCCGAGGGTGTATTATAAGCGATCAAATTTCTAGTGCAAAAAGCAAAGGAAAGGTAAGTTATCGCAAAGAAACGGTTTATTATAAGAATGTGAAAACTTTAGGCACGCTTTATAGCACATTGAAGAAGCTATAAATCAACTAAATGTAACGAGTCAACAACAACGCTTATTGCCGCCACGCTTGCACGAATGAAGTACGTTTTTACAAGTCTAAATAGACGCTGAATAACTCTAGCTCAATCCAAACATATTTGAAAGGATATCCCATGGTTACAAAGCGCACACACATCGAATGTCCGATAATGGGTATTGCATGTCCGATAGTAGGTTCATCTGTCCGATAATGGGTTTGTCAAGCAACGGATATCTTGAGTTGATTTTCAGGGAGAATAGTGAAATTCGAAACGAATAAGGTTATGCAAACGTATCACAACTATTAGAGATCACGAAAAAAGAAAAACATTGCCAATAGCCCTCTTCAGTCGTTATACGACTGGAAGCGATCAAAGTAAACTGTCCGATAATAGGTTGTGTTACCTTATATCCGCCACCACCGTGACACTAAAATCAATACTCTTTCTTGTGTGACTTTGGAACTAGGTAACTGTAGAACTAGGGGCTGAAGTGGAGGGATCATCTAGCTGTGTAAATGTTACTTTAATATCACCGTTATAATCCAAACTGATATAGGCGATCAGTCCATGTCTTTTGTTCCCCTTTTTCCATGGTTTCAGTTCCAATATTTGTTCTATGGTTTTAGTTCCATGTTTATTCCATGGTTTAGTTCCATGTCCCCCCACCCCATGGTTTCAGTTCCATGTATTTTCCATGTTTTTTTCCACGTTTTTAGTTCCATGTTTTTCCCTAAGCAATATAATACGCTTTCCATATATAAACACGCGGGAAATGTTGGGAGAACAAAGAAACACTTGAAAGGCGAGTTATTTTCAAGTTTATCGGCGTTCTCCCAACATATCCCGCGTGTTCATATAAGAGAACAAAGACATGGAAGCGTGTTATGTTGCTTTTATAGAATAACGAACAGGAAAAACACGAGAGATAAATCTTACGCACGCACGATCAGAATATCAATTCTCCTAACAGTAAACGTCGTCAGAAATCGACCGACTGTGAGTTTGCACAGCGCGGGAAATTCCGCAAGGCAGAACTGAGAGAAACGAAGGCACTTCTCTCTAATTTTGAAAATATATGCTTCAATATTTCCCGAAAAGAATAACTCGGAATTCAAGACGTTGTTTGCCGGAAATTTAAGCCATAAGGCACCCATGATCCCCGTCCCCGTTGAACCGTAGTTGAATGACATTTTATTGTCGCCAAACTCAATAGAAATATCTAGCTGTTAGGACCTAGCTTCGGTCCAATGAGATGAGGCTAAGAGTGCAAGGTAAGAGGGAAGAGCTGATTTTGTTCTGTGAAAAATCAACAAGTTTTGATTTGGTTGCACAATTAACTGTCGCACGTGAGTTTGGAAATTTAGCTGATTTTCTTTTCATGTAGTTGTTCATAAAATGGCAAGAAGAAAACTAAAAAATCTTATCTGAATTGTCGAAGACCAAGCAGAGTGAATCATAACAATTGGCCTTATAATAAAGGCTTATTATTTCGTGACATCGTCGCCGACAGAATGTCGGACTTGAACTTATTAACCGTACAGTTAGTTTGAGATAAAAAAGATATCGAAAAAATCGAAAGACTGTTGCCTTTCCTCTCTACTTATCTAGTCTCTAGATCGATTCCTTACTCTTTTCGTCTATCAGGAGGATTGTTTAAAAACTAAACTTGTTAGCCGTTTATGTGTTTTTGGTTTTGTTTCTTGAACCCGCGAATAAAAATATCTTGGCCGGGTGGTTAGCAAATTTGATAACTTCATGTCGGTCGCCCGTTGTATTTTGTTAAATATATCTGTCAGTTTTGCTGATTAAAATCCTATTGAAAGTTAACGTTTGGTGAATACATTCTTCAATGTTGTTTGCCATTTTGACTTCATTCATAAACGCGTGCCATCACCACAGCGAGATACCAGCGAAATTCCATGTCTATAGACTCTCATATAATTGTGTTAGTTCCATGTTTTTTCCATAGTGTGGTAATTGTTTGGTTTTTCTAGTGGTCTGCAGGCAATGGATTTACCTATAGAAATTGGTAGGTGGACAAAGCCTAAAACACACAAGGCATCGACGATATCCCATCCCCACGTGTGTTGGTCATGCTGGTCAGCGGTCGCCCGCACCAATATATGTATTGGCCCCCCTGTGTTGTAGTTGTTGGGTCCGCCATATTGGAATCGAATAAACAAGTTGTTATCCCAAGTTCAGGCTCTAGACTAGTGTTGTTCCGGCTGGGGAATTGGAAGTTGAAATACACCTCACTTATACTAATTAATTAGCCATTCACACTACTCACTTAGACCGATCTCGAACCGATTACGAGGACACTATGACCTAAATGTGAACACTTTTAAGTGAGCTGAGTTCGATGTAAACTAGTCCGATTCTGGTGATGTGATTTCAGATCGATCTCAGTCTGCATCAAGTGTGGACAAAAACTAGGCCATATTTTATTTATTTATTATTTATTTATTTATTATTGCGTACTAAATATTGCTGTGACACCTGGTTGAAATGGTGCTTTGTAGCCATACAAATTTCCGGCGGTCATAAAAGTTCTGTTTAGTTCAAAGGTAGTGGAAAGGTAACGTGGCCAGAGATGGAGAGAGTGATTCTCAAAAATCGGTGGTTGCGACGATGTAAGCATTCAATGCAAACTAGGAAACTACCTCTAACATTCTGATTTCGTTTCATGAAATTAGAAAATGGGTTAAGGAAATAAGGATTATATCGGCAACTATAACTCAGTGCCAAACTGAACTGAGCACAGGCCGTAATATGATCCCTGGCTGATAAATGATCTCTGGCCGTAAAATGATATCTGGGAGTTAAATGATCCCTGGCCGTAAAATGATATCTGGGAGTTAAATGATCACTGGGCGTAAACTGATTCCTGGCCATAAAATGATCCCCAAACTAGACGTAAAATGGTCCCGCGTAATTTTCAGATCGGAGAGTTGACCAGTGGATCTTTTAATAATTAACAACACAAAGCGGATTCAAAACTTTCTAAATAAAAGCTGTCATTGAATAAGAGAAGAGAGATAACATTTACTGACTAAACTTTGTTCCTTATAGCAGAGCTCCTGGCGGGCCGAGTACCATACGCATAGCGTGCGACTGAGAATAAATGCTACCAGCATACACTCGCGTCCGTATAGGCGAATCTTTGTTTACGTTTTTTTCATTAGCATATATCAAAATTCAAGCGATATACCTAGAAACACACAGTCCATAAAACGAAAGAGATTGCCACACTTGAACATATAACAGAAACTATTGGGCGGGATCGGATAATATTTCTTGGTTCCAAATCCAAATTTCTCTATTTCGTGCTTTGTTTTATTAAAGTGTATATATGGTCAATCATTGTTATCATATAATATCGATTATATACATCAAGTGAATAGTTGAATAGTAGAATACTTATCGATTTGAGTGTTGCATCCATGAGTTATATAGTGTATTATTGAATTATATACTTGATACATATTCGATATTAATGATAAAAATAAAGTTGACCATATATACACAATAAGCTCTCCTGCACCTTTTCCCAAATAAATTCAAATGTTTCCCGGCTCTTGTATTGAGACACCGACGTTTCCTATACAAAAGGCGTTCGTGGATTCCTCCAATCCATTTACTGACAGTGTTTTCGAAAAGGAAACATTGCCTTCGCCCTAGTTCCATCAAAAACGTCTTTTACATAGTTTTGTGCGCTTATTAGCTCACTAAAAATAAAAAGCAGATGATCGCGTCGCCTCCTAAACACACTGACAGGAATAATAACACTAAGACAAAGATAAACGGTGAACACTGGATACAGCCCGATAAACAGGCACAATATCGGGCTGAAGAGTAAGTCAAAGAGGATCTGAATGTGGTTAACTGACAACTGCGAAACGGCCTGGCCTTAAAAATAACTGTTAACTGACAAATTTGGTTTTTGTGGGTCAAACATTGTAAATTTTCTCTTGTAACGACTAACTAGGGCTAACTGACAAATGACCAAATTTTAACTGACAACTTACATGTAGACCCCCCCCCCCCCCCCCCCCATTCAGACCCTCAAACAAAGTTAGTTGATAATCAGCATGTGGGAGCTGTGAATCAACACAAAAAGAACAACGGCTGCTATACTACAAAATATAATAGCAACTGCATGAACAACTTATCTTGAAGCAAGGACCAATCTGACCACATGGACGAGCGGGATTAGAAGAGTTTAGCTGGACGAATCTTGGCTGCGTGGAATGAGGAGCAGAAGGAATTTCGGTACTATTAAATAGACGATACGGCAGTCTTTGTCGATCGAGCCCTGTGCCTTGACTCTACCTACTTCGTACGCCTCTCTGGGACAAATTGGCTGTGAGGTCGATGACTGAAGATGAGATAATCTGCGTGATGGACTCTTGAAGTTCAGGACTTATAGATGAAGAAGACGAACTCTCGCGGGCGATGCTTGTAGCTTCCAAAAACTAAGAGAAGTATGCCTGATAGGTGGTACCGGCTGAAGAGAAACATGCTAACGACGTGTACCCTTAAATACCCTAAACACAAAGGACTACTAATGAACTCACAACCTAATTAACGCGCTTACCGCGGCACTTGCTAAGTATACAACGCACACAATACAAATACCAACTATACGTTGTAACGCAGATATTTAGCTATTCGCCCGAGGGGATGTCCGATGGATCTCAATGGCTTAACAAACATTAAGATCTATCCACTGGTGTGCGGATAAAAATGATTGGATCTGGTCAATATTAATTTCTTACTTAATTATTTAATTCATTATCAATACATTTTCAGTTAATTATCAGCTAATTATCATTTAAGTAATTATTTAAATTTAATTAATTAGTATACTTAATATACATACTATACTTATTATACTATTATTATTATATATATTTGTTATTATAATTATTATTGTTATTATAATTAATTAATTACAATTAATTACAATTAATTACAATTAATTACAATTAATTAATTACAATTATTTAATAATTTAATTATGATAATCAATTATGATAATTATTATTATGATAATAATAATAATTATTATATTAACAACAAATATACAAGCGAAATCGTTCAGCAACAACAACGGCGACGTCAGTGACGACAGCACGTAGTGGTTTTTTTCGTATCGTAGCGTTTACACTTTCCTCTATTTACCTTTAATTAGTTTCACATCTGTATCTTCGAAACATGATAAGCATAGAGTTTTGTTCACGCCGAACGAAAAACGGATATATTTATATTCTTACTTTTGCGTTATCTTGTAAATGTAGATTTTGAGGTTTTGACGTTCAACAACAGTTGAAATGTGGGCAACTGCGTTCATTTTCAAGTTAAGGGTATTGTTTTATTCCGACCTCCCAGACGTCGCCGTCGTGGTTGGTATCACGCAAACGAGCGCGCGCTCAACTCGTTCGCTGCGCTCCGGCACCTGTGATTTACCAAGCTAAACACTCGAAGGAAACTTCCGTATCTACGCGTAGCCATGTAATATCCTCTATTTATTATACGACTATGACATAATTTTACCATTTTAGGTCACAAAAACGGACTGATATGCCAGCGTATTAACTTCTTATTAACCGAGAGCGAGGTCTTTACGGGAAAATATCAGACCGAGGTCTGATATTTTCCCGTAAAGACCGAGTGAGCGAGGTTAATAAGTAGTTTATTATATGGCACTTTATGATAAAAGAAGAATGAGAAAATAAGTGACTCGCGCCCCGTAACACAACGTGAGATACCTAATTTGCATATATTTACATAGGAAAGCAGTGGAAGCCGTTCAGAATTTATTCCGGGATCTATTTGACAGCTCTCCGTAAATCAATACAAAAGATGAATGGAAATACAATGTCAGATGTCAGAATCAATTCAGGATTAGAAAACTTTGCTAATTCAAAGTGCATGAAAGGTGGAATTCGTAGAAAAAGCTATCAGAAAAGAACATATTTCCACTAAATCAACTCGAAAAACAAACCGTTCGCTCAAGTGCCATGTGGTCGGCGAAAAAGTTTAAGATCTTCATCGGATCACTTTCGGCGATGACAGTTCTATGCTGTTTGTTTGTATCCTGGACAACTTTGACTGGGACATGGAAAATCTGGATCTGACAATCCCTGATATTTGCTACTGATCGGCAAAATTGGTTGCCGGCTATGGAATCAGAACTTCCCTGGTTTATAGTGAGGGATTGTAATTTGCAAAACTGGTCCGATGCCGACTGACATTCAAGACAAATTTATTAAAGCCGATAATTGTAGAAAGAAAGCCGGCTGCAGAGGAGTAAACTTGTTGAAATATGGACTATATGACTTCTGGCTCTGGTGATAGTCGCTGGCAGACTTGTTGTCTTGTAGTTTTACTATACTTCCACTGGACGGATCGAGTTATCGTATGAACACTCAACAGAGCCACGAAGCTTTCAGGATCGGCGTTAGCAGGTTTATCTTTATTGAGTCGGATTATCCAGTTATTTCGCTGCTGGGGTGTTTGGTTCCTGCATAACCTGATACATTACTAAGCTATATGTTCTAATTTCGTTTCTATACCGAGTGGAGACTTCGTGTGATGTCGCTGTTTGGAACTCGCTTGTATAGTTGACGGCCAAGGAAAATAGTTATTCCTTATTATATGGCAAGCCACTCTCAATGTCAAATCGAGTGTTTTGATTGGCTGGAGCTCGGTCGGGATTTTGCCGTTCGGACCGTTAACATGATAACGGTCACAAATTCGCATATTTTGACCTAAGCTCAGGAAATGAAAACTCAAATCGAGCAGGGTAAAACAGAGACTGAACTAGGCACTTAGTGATGCAGTTGAAGAGCACAAACATCTGTAATAATACCATTTTTAAAAGAGAGAAAGCCGGTCCATCAAAAACTGTGACCTGTAAATATGATTACAAAGCTTACCTCCAAAACGAACTTGACCATTTGTTGTCAAAACAATATCATTGATGTACGCAAAGTCAACCAGAAAAGGACAGGAAAGAACTAGTTGAAATACAATGCCATCCAAAGGTCTATGCTACAGAGACAAGACATGTGTCCTGTTAGGTTCTACAGAAGTGACCGTCTAGCAGAGTTCAATGTACGTATACGGAAGAACTTTTATAGTTCCTCAGTTGGAATTTATTTTTCAATTTCCCTCGTATATGATTTCCTTTAGTAGTATATAATATGCCGGTTCTGGTGCAGCACCCTCGTTTTTTGTTGCATGTCACGTTTTATGACCCCCTCCCCCACCGTATTTTTTGGACTTTGTCGACCGTCTATTGTACCAAATCCCAACTTATTATCTGTCGAGTACCATAGATGTTGTAATTAGGTACAATAAACGGTCAACAAAGTCCAACAAATACGTTGGGGTTCGGGGGCCATCAAACGTGACTTACAATAAAAAAACAACGGTACTGCAACCAGGATCTTCATATTATATACTACTATAGTAATCCATCCCCATTTGTTGTCCCGTTCAAACAGCAATTAGAGAAAAGGCCAGTATAAGGTATATGTCGAACGATGACTGAGATAATAACTTGTAGTTGGTTGATGCGAGGGAAGGACACGAAATGCGTAAGGAAGTGTTCTAAGATATCAGAGTACTGTGCTCAACACAACTTTCAGATACAAAGAGGGAGCGCCTTATTCATCCCATGTTCGAAGTGTAGTCGTGGTTGTCGTACTAGTTACGGACTTTGTACGAAGTGTGGTGCATCACAGCGCCGTATCATTCGTGAGGCGAAATACCGTGAAACGAAATGCCGCACTAAGGATTGCTTTTCAAAGGTGTTGGCGGAATTGGAGAACCATAAGGTATTTCTAGATAATTAGAAATCGCAATATGTAAAAAGAAAAAAGAAGAAAGAGAAACCGGCATCATGTCTCTCTTCCTTCTTTTTTTCTTATGTTAGATAATAGATAGACCTATAGTATACACCACTAGTATGGATGACCCTCTTGGCCTGCTCGGTGGTAGTCTATATGTGTTTGATATTAATCCTATTATTCCATGACCATATACCAACCCCCCAGAAACGTGCTCAGAATGTCTATGTCCAATGAAGGTGGTAGGAACTGAATTCATATGTTACACCTGTGGCCTTGTTTCCGAGGCTGAATTAAGCGAAGAAACGATCGAAGTTGCTACTCGGTTGCGTATAGTAGGTCCGGATAGCTCTCGGTATCAACGCGATCTCGATCGTATGAGCCCAACAGATAACCAAGAATTTCAACGGCGTACAGCTTTGAGAGAACTACAGGCATACAACACTGCTTATAAACAAACCCACAACCTCTCGTTTCCTACGAATGTATTAGTAATCGTAGCCGACGCATTCATCCAATCGAAGAAAGTTTGCGTCAAGCGTAGCCATGCTAAGAGAACTATTTTAGCCGCTCTACTTTACCATGCATGTATACAATGTGGTTTCGTTCGCTCTAAACGTGAGGTTGCTCATTTCATGCAACTTAACGACCAGCGTATCTATCGCGGCAACGTCTTTATACACTCGCTACATGCCGACGACAAAATAGATATTAACTTAAACGTCGATCACATAGCTCCTCATATCGCAACTACCTTTACCAAACTCGACCTACCTGAAGCACATCTCCAACAAATAGTCTACGAGGTCGTTAACACAGCAATCGAAGGTCGTATAGGTCTCAACTCCCGACTTCACACCAAAGTTGTTGGAGCAAGTTACGAGGTGCTACGTCGTTCAGGATCGTGTATATCTCTTGTTGATGTTGTTAAACGATGTGGTACACATAAGAGTTCAATCGTACGTTTTATCGATGAGTTGCTTGTTTACCATTCCCACTTCGAGCCCATCTATACAAAGTATGGTCTAACTAGTGATAGAGCCTAATTTAAAAAGAAATATAATACATAAGAATAAATAAGCAAAACTGGTGTCACCAGAACCTCTCTAGGAACCACTTTCACCTTTTTCCTTCCTTCGCCATTTTCGTTCCTAGAGAGGTTTTTGCTTATTTGCCGGCCCGGCTTTCACTGTATTTGTTCTACTGTATTCGTTCTACTGTTTCTTTGGATCCTGTCCTAACTGGTTGAGGTACAACCGGCACCCCTTGGAACTCTATATGAGTATCTGTAAGCTCTACCCAAGTACCCGACCCAGGATTGACATTATACCATGTTTACTATTACTTCCGCCACATCGACAGACGTGCTACGACTTGTGTGGGGCTGGGAGCTTTTTACCCCACACAAGCCGATCTACCACATATGGTCCGCTGAGGTTTGAACACCAGACTTGTGAATGGCTCCCATTTCAATCACAAGCCCAGCGCTTAACCCGTTGGGCCACATGTGCTAGACAGTGACGTAGGTGTAAAATATTGTATTTATGTCTTTCACAGCTGGCCGACAGAAATTTACATATGAACCCGACGTGCGAATTAAAATCCACGCTCGCTTCTCTCGTAGGAAATATCGATTTTTATCCCACTAGACTGCCAACTTTTGCTCTCAACTCCTTTCGGATCTCGGAGCGAAGTTCTTCGGCGTTTTTCAACCCTCTTTCTTGCCTGTTTTTTTGTCGTATTTCGAGCTTAAGCGCTTCGTATTTCCCTTTCTCACCAATAACACTTCCAAACTCGGCTTCTGAAATGTTATCATCGTCTAGGGCTTTCGAAACTTTGACTTCCACGGAATTAGCCTTAGCCCTAGCCAACATAACAGTCTTTTCGTGCTTCGAAACGTGAACCCCCAGTTTCTTACTAGCAACAGCAGTCAAAGCCGAAACGACGGCACAAAGAAATCCGAGCGATCCTAAAGAAAGCCCTATTGGCAGCCCTACTCCTGTCAATGACGTACCTAGCGCGGAAGCGGATAAAACACCACTCAGGCTACCTGTGGCCACAGCAACCCCATGAACAATACCACGCACTCGAGCATATTTTTTTGCGAACAACTTCGTAGTGCTTTGCCTGCTGTTCGAGCTCGGCAAGCGTATCGCAGACTTTCTGCAGTCAAAAGCTCTCTCCAGACAAAACAGTTTCAGATGAACGGAGCAGGGGATAGATCTGTGGTGCCGTCGGAATTGTTTGAATCGAATCGCTTGCCATCATATGCATATGCTTTAGCTTACTCAATCTTCAATACGTAGCGAATGGATCTACCACGGAAGTTTACCACATTTCCTTTCTCATCGCGAATTATCAGGTGAAGGCTGTTTCGTATCGTACCTAGAGCTCGTACAGTTAGTGGGGGCGTTATAGAATAGGTTATTTCATTAAACCAACCGCCTCGTACTTTTAAGCTAGCCAGGACATTCGATCGTTTTCCCTCGAGAAGTGAGAAGCTGGAATCCACCACATCGCAGTGGACATACACTGTGTGGATATCTTTGATCTGAAGTTGGTTAGTTACCCACTTTTAGTAGAAACTCATTATTCTCTTCTTCTCCATATTCGATACCCAACAGTGTGCAGAGATTTTTATCGAACTTGATTGGTTTCTTAACTATTAGGGCATAATTCCCATGAATGTCGTTATGCTTAAATTCTACGATATCAGCATCGATTGCAGGTATAAAGGCACCTTTGATGCTTCTAATATTGTAAGTCCCTACAGCAATATCGTATGGGAGCAGCAACCCCTTGGTATCCCACCAGAACGAAGCCTTCTCTTCTAGATTCCGCCAACTGTTCTCAAAAGTGACCTCTACTAGCGAAATGTTGTGGATAAGAATAGGTTGGTCGAAGTAGACCGTATGGTCAGCCGAGGTGGTGGTGACATTTAAGAGCACCATTTATATATTGAAGGTATAAACTGTATATATGTATAGCTTCAATATGGTAGAGGCATGGCAACAGTTCAAGTATCTATTTCCAAAGGCTGTAACCGGGTGGTTCGACTCTTTTGTGTATCGGGATGGTGTGGGAAATGTTAATTTATTTTTCCACTGAGGTACCTACCAGATGTTCACAGATGCCGCCCCCCCCCCCCTACGAAGACAGGTGGAGGTCAACTAATGGTATGGCATGGACGCACAGGCAAGGCGCTTGACTTAGCTCTTGGTACGAAAACAGTTTATGAGGAGGTACTATTCGCGCGGAAGCACAAAGGTCTTTCAAAAGAAGCTGTGGAAAACGAAAAGGTCGCAACGCTGAATTCCAATCTGTTGGCGAAGTTCAAGAAAAATTACCCACATGCAGATTTTCACCAGTTTTATGCCTCCACGGGCGTAGATGGTCCAGGCAAATATTCGACGAGTATTTTATTTCGAGACGGGGATTCTAGCTATGTGGTTTACGGTGATGATGTCTCCAAGCTACCTGCTACCATTCAAAAACGTATCGACAATGTGCTGTGGGACGCGCATGGAGGTTTCCCATCTACCTTGACGCTAGACCAAAGTGTGAAATATCCTGTTCAAGCAGTTCCTTTTACCGAAACGGCACAAGATATCGATCTAATTAATCTATGGATATACGTCACACCTACGAAAAAGTTCAAAGCAGGAGTCAAGAATATATTCAAGGAGACCTTTGTAAAGCATACGACAGCACACGAGTCTCGTAAATGGTTATCAGGTCCGAATTTCAGCTATTGGCCTCAACAGTTAAATTTCGCAACGTGGTGTGCAACTTCTGGATGTGGAGTGTCATTATTCGACCCTATTTTCAAAACATATCCACCCGTTGTTCAAGGGTTCCTACGATTTCACGTATATTTCACAATGCGAAGAATTTTGCATGAACTTGGTGGTACTCATGGAGTGCCTCTACCGGATGACTCTGCTTTCAAGCAACTTCATAACCTCTACAGCAAAGCAGCTCTTGAGAACTTATGCATTGAGTTTGGGTTATCTCGAACACAAGACTTTAGATGGAAAGAAGGTAGGAATAGCGGATTAGGAGACGTATACGTATACGTACATGGAGGGCTGGTGAACGCTAGCGAGAAATGGGGGGCGCATAATACCTCATATGATCCGAAGTGGCCCGGTGGCGATTTCAAGTTTCCTGAGGAGAGTCGCAATGATTATGAGTTTCCGCTAACGTTCATTCGTAACGATAGGGCGGAGAAGCAATATAATTGGTTTACACTACCAATCGGAAAGGGTTTGACAGATGCTGGATTGGGTAGGTTGAATCGACCAGTCGAGGCTTTCGCATATTGCATTCTAGGTGCCCAAAACACCCTAAATGAATCCATCGTAGATAGCCATAACGGCAAAGAAGGATTTAAGAAATTGGTTAAAGCCGCTATTCTTGAAAACGATTTAGCGATAAGCTATAATAACTATAAGCTAGTCATACTACACTCACATAAGAGGCTTGATCTAGCAATAGCTGTAGGGGTGCGGTTACTGCCAAGCAATCTTGAGTACTACCTCTGCAAGAAGGATGGTTATAAAAATCCAATCCCGTTGGCCACGAAAGGTATGGTGTTAGGTGTGAACGGTGTTAATGAGGAGGTTAATGAGGAGGTTAACGATCACAAATCAAAAACTATGGAAGGACCCACCAAAAAGACACAACCACCACACAGCGCAAAGCAACAAGTTCCACCTCCTACACGTAGCAAGAAAGCCAACTATAGTACCTCTGCAGTAGAGCACTTACCAAATCCTACTCCACAACACGAGATCAATCTAGCAATGGTATCTATTGCTGCAGCTGGATCTGCTTGGTTGTTATTTCGCTAACGCTGTTTGTATTGCTCTATTACGAGCACGACTACGGTCACGATTAACAACCAAGCATTATTTGCTAGGAATCCCACAGCTTCACCAGCCATACTAAATATGAAGCTTGCAATTGGTCCAATCATCCCAGGTAGAATCTGCCCCAGCTTTTTTCCTATTGCTTTTAACGATTTGGCAACAGCTTTAGCAGCATCTTTGGCAATGTCAGCCAAACTCTTTGGTAGCGCGGGAATTCCCTTCGTCAGATTGGAAACTATTGCACCAATCACGGTACCTACTACGGCCAGTACGCCAGCTACGCCAACCCCGTACTTCTTCAAAATCGCTTTGACCCTATCGCGAAGTGGCAAACGTTTTTGTAGGGCTTCTTCTCTGCGTTCTAGGACTGCCATTTCCTCACGGATGGTGGATATCTCATTCTTAGCTGCTTCTCTCTGATTTGGGGTCGACGTAGGGTCTTGAAGTATGCTTTCTTCTAGTTAGAGATGCTCAGCAGCCTTTTGACTAGCCTGGACGACTGCCTTTCCTGCCTCTGCTTGCGTAGGCCCTAGAGCATTTTTGAGGTCTTTCCTCATCTTCTTATATCTCTCACCCTCCCAGGTGGTCAAAGGGGTAGGATTCTCTTTGCTTCCAAACTCTCGTACGTAGATTCTCCTCCTTTTCTTCTTATCATCCCATACGGTTGCTATCTCAATTACGTGCCGAACCCCCGCATCTGGATAGTGGTCATGGACAGCTTTTATCAGCATCTCTTTCGCATTTTCTGATATGTCTTTTTCAAAGAGGAACCCTCGATAGTTGACTTCGACGTTTGAGGAGAGTATTTGATTAAATAGTTCATCGTAGCTAAATGAGGTTTCCTGAGTATTCTTCGGCCTACCACCTTCTTTGTTATAGTCACGTCTGGTTTCCATGGGGATCATTTCGCCTGGCATCGTAGTTGGGACGTTTGGAAACATTAAGTTCCATTCCTCTCTGTTGACATTATAATCATCATCGTAGCCTCCACCTGCTTCAGCTCCACCAGTATTTTCCTCGTCCGGGTCAACCTCGACATCCATATTGAACTTAGCTATATATCTTGCTATATTCAATATGATATCGTCGAAGTTAGTTCCCGCACAAACACGTAGAGAGCCACTTGGGCTCAAAGCTAGACGCATCCTATATAGACGCACTTTCGCACCATCATCTGCCAACCCAGGAGAGACACTCTATGTCGCGATTCCAAAACTAGGAGAAAACATCGTCCTAGTCCCAGGTAGCTTTGCACTATTAGCTGACATTGCATTGTCTGGTGGACTCAACACCAATCGCGTGGTAGCCAATGTCGGTCGATGTTTAGTCTCTCATCGCAGATGTAGATTTGGAACAGAGGTAATAGAAGACCTTGCCCGACCAGATCTCCTACAGACGTATTCCGATCTATATCGTTCTACCCCAGAACGAGAAGCTCGGATTCAACAAGGTATCCAATCAGAGAACGTGAACAAACTTCGCTCTAAGACTAATGGTGCATCCGCTTCAGATGATGGAGAAACTGCGATACTGGCTGCTTATGGTAAGAGGTATCGAATTCCACTGGACGTTGACATTCTGACACAACATGGAGCTCTGTATCCTCACGCCCTCCACGACATTATTTCGTTTGATTTGGTTCTAGCACCCGCTGTCGATATAGTGGTTGGAACGGATGCAGATCAGATAGGTATATACAAGCTCAACAACATACAGCTGGAGTATGAGGTCATCGAGGATGAAAAACTCGCCAGACAAGCAGAGCACGCATATGCCACAGGCACTGCCTTTCTATTCGACTACGCTTTACACTCCACGACTGTACCTATTAACCAGGCATAAGACTCTTTGGTGGCTAAGAACCTCACAGTCCCACGGAGATCCTTTACTGGACTACTTTTACTATTTGTGGCACCACATACTGCAGGAGCCCGGGACAGTGAGGCATTCTCAAATCCAGGCATCACTAACGTGGAGGTAGATGTCAATGGAATTCCAAATTTCTTCTTTCCAGATGGTATACTACCACCAGATTTCTGGGAGGCTGCCAAGGGATGGTTTGGTACGTCAGTCGATGTTGATCCGAAAATGACACCTATGACACCCGCCAAGTTCTACAACAACAACTTTGCCATCTTGGTTGATTGTCGCACAGCAAAGGATTCAGTTGTCCATGGTGATGGCTTGGCCCAAATAGGTGGTGGAAAAGACATCGACACCCGAGTGCACATGAGTGGAGGCAGTGGAACTGTTAACATGCACATCTTCGTTCTGTCAGATGCTCAGATAAATATATTGAATGGATCTCTGAGTAGTTTTACATATTAACAATGGACGCAGTGGTAGAACACATACCATTCAACGTACTCATAGTAGGCCCCACAAACTGTGGGAAAACAGCATTTCTCATAGAGCAACTTCGTGGACCATTTCGTTGTAAGTTTGACTATATAGTATTAGTGTGCCCCACGTACGCCCACAACAAAACCTATCGTGGATTTGCCAATCGAGATCCACACTTCTATGTTATATCACCGCCACAGGATGCTATCAATGCCGCATTACATATTTGTGCAACCTTTTGGGCTGGGACCAATACTCTATTGATTCTAGATGATTGTGCCGCCTCAAAGGATGTCAAGAAACGAACCAACAAGCTCGTAGATCTGGCCTTTTCCGCTCGACATATAGGGCTCTCTATTTGAGTGCTATCCCAACAATTAACAAGCATATGCAAACCTTTCCGCGAAAACATAGCTGTTGTAGTTGCCTTTCATACCGCATCGACTATAGATGGAAAAAGGCTATTCGAGGACTATGGAGGCTCGCAAGAAGGTAGTGAGTTACGAGCAGTGCTTCGGTCCAACAAGTTTGCTCGCATATGCTTTTGTTTGCGACATCCTTTTGCAGTAGTATTAGAGCTACCCGCACCTATAGCATATTATCATGGTTGATAACGAAATAATTGCCCTACTAGAGGGTGAGGATGTAACAGGCCCACCACCCAAAACAGAGGACGTTGTAACAGATAACCTTGAATCACTTTCAATTTTGGCTGCAACGGGTACAACAAAGGATTATCTAGGGAAAAAATTCTCTCAAGGAGACATTTCTAGACTACCTGAGAAAGAAGTAGATAAATTATATAGAAGATATCAGGCCGTTCTAGCTCAGCAAATAACAGGAAGCCTAGTCGATGGTGTGATGCGTCTAGCTACCCGCTTAGTTGCTTACCTAGTACCCATAGATTCTCAAGAAGCACTGATCAAAGATCTACAAGAAGACCACCTAGTCCGCAACGAGATCAGTGCTGTGACTGGCCTATTATCACTTAAAGCAGGTCGCTTTGTAGCGCTAGCTAGTGTCTTGCTCCACGTATCTAGTCACGTAGTCCTTCCTGGTACCTCTACTATCACACCTATTGAACCTTCACATACACCTATCACAACAAAGCAAGATGGAGGAAACGGATCAGATAACTGCAGATCCTCCGAAGACTGTGCCTGAGAAAAAAGAAAAAGATCCAAAGCGTGTTGCTGCTGTAAAAGCACTAGCAGAAAGCAACAAACGTGCCAGAGAGGCTCAAAAGCGAGAGTTGGCACGTGAAAGCGAATTATCTAAAGAAACCGATGTGGGAGGAAACTGGCCGAAAACCATGTCTACCAATACTACTATAGCAGCTATTGGCGTAGGCGCTTCATTGATAGGGGCGTACTATCAATACAGAAGATACAGAGACGACGCCCCTAAGAATATTAGTACGATACGACCCGCGAGTCCAGTAGAGACTACGAAGGTAGCATTGCCTGATATGGAGTAGAACGATAGAACATTTGAAGACTAGGACCATAGGTTATATGTTATAGGAGGATGCTAGAGAATAAATTGATGAAGGCGGTAACTGAAGCTGCTATAGTTACTGGGCTTGCTACAGGCATTGGTTGGATTGCAAGAAAGGTCGTTAAGGAACCTATGCTCAACGATCCTTCTGTTTCTATAGTGAATTACGTGAAGTGGACGGCTGTGTTGGCTGGTAGCATAGCTGCAAAGCAATATCTCGAGGACCATAAGTACATACCAGCCGATTTGTAGTATGGGGGGAGCATTGAGGGGGGCTGCAATGGCCGTTTCCGGGGCTGTTATGAACGCAACGGCATTCACCGGTGGTGGGATGATTGCTAAGCTTTTTGGGAACGATGATAGGATTGCTATAGAAAAAGAGAGATACGATAGGGCCATCGAGAAACAAGCAGCTTCCATGAAGGCTTACAATGAGAAACGTCAAAGATTGGCCGACTGGTACTACAAACAGGAAGGTGTAGAGCATGATGCTTACGAGATGCAAAACGACACCAACCGCGCTTTTGTGCAATCCGACAAGTTACACCAGTCACTGCAACGACTCAAAGCAATGAAAGAACCTCGTTTATCCGACTACTATCGACCCTCAAGCGAGCAGAAGACGAGTGAGTTGATCTATGTTGGTGGTGGAATGCTAGTCGCTGGCTATGCTGCTAGTCGCTGGCTATAGCTATGCTTTTTAAAAACGAGCTTTTTCATGTCCGTTGAAGTTCGACGAGGGTACTACTAGACCACTAGGTAATTACTAGATTACTACTAGACTACTACTAGGTATGGCGTAAAAGTTGGTTTTCTGCATCCATCTGAAGCTATATATATATATATATACGTATACGTATCAGAGGCAACTTTCAATGAAAATGGAAGACGTGCAAGTCAAGAAGCCCTTCGGGGACCATTCAAAACACACGGAACGTACCATACACTTAGCATCAATTAATGTGAAGGCTAAAGGAACCGGAAACCTTGTCCACACTTATGCTTTACTAGTCCTCAACTCTCCTATTTCATATTGTACCAATTCGCTACTAACCAAGCTAGGTTTCGAAGATGAGATAGAGTCGGCAGAGCTTAAGTCGATAGCCGATAATCTAACCGAGTTAGGTTTAAGCGAGGCAGACAATAGACTCCCCTTAATAAATCTAGAATTGCAAATCTTAACAGTGCTGTGCTTTGCCCGACTGAACTCTTAAACAATAGGTACACTCCTATGCTCTTCCTCGATTGGCCTACCAATGGATTAGAAATCGGTTTGGTAATAGGGAACGAACACATGGTAGACTTCGATATCATCAAAGATAATAAGTTTGTAATGCTCAAGTGGAATAAAGAGCCCCGCCAAATCAAACATCTACTCCATACGAAGGGTGGATACTTAACCCTTGTACCACTATATGTATGATGGTCGATAATAAATCAATGCAAAAAAAAGAAAGAAAAAGAATAAGAACCAGTTGGCTAGACAAGTCTTTATTCTTCTTTTTTGTCTTCGTATTAGGGCCTCATCGTTATGCTATATATAATGGATGCTCTACTTGCGAATATATTCTATGGTCCTAAGGGATACTGGAAAGGTTACGCTGCCGTGGGTAAGCTAGCAGTGACAGCAAAGGTATCAGAAGATGTCGCTGCAAGTTGGTTAGAGAAACAGGCCTTTTGGCAGATATACCTACCACCACCTCGCTATATACCACGACCACATTGGACTGTATCGAAACCCAATGAGGTTTACCAAGCTGATTTGATCTTTCTACCTCACGATCGACCTGGACGAGGTCGAAAGCTCTATAAATATGCTTTGGTAGTGATCGACGTGGCTTCTAGATATAAAGAGGCTGAACCTTTAGCTTCGAAAGATAGTGGGGAAGTGGCTGCAGCTTTTGAACTAATATACAAGCGTAGTCCACTCGAATGGCCAAAAACGTTACAAGTCGATCCTGGTAGAGAATTCATGGGACATATGTCTGGAACCTTAGAACTACATGGTACGAAAGTACAACGAGGTGAGGTTGGCAACCACAGGGCTCAAGGATTCGTTGAGCGAGCAAATAGAACACTAGCTGAGAGGTTGTTTGGATACCAATATGCACAGGAGATGGTATTTGCTTCAGAAGGATCAGACGCACGTAGTATAGAATGGGTGTTGCGGCTTCCAGAGGTTATCAAAGCCATGAATAATGAGGTGACTAGACTTACAGGGAAGGAGCCTTCGAATACCGTATTGGCACAGCAAGTAGATGTGAAAGTACCTACATATTCGCGGACTGTTGGATTAGAAGAAAAGCGACTACCATTCGACGTTCTAGTCCGATATCTCTATGCACCTGGAGAGTTGGAAGGTGGAGCTAAGCGAGCAACTGATCCTGTGTGGAGTTTACAGACATATGTCGTTTCACGTAGTGCGATATCTTCGAACCAGCCAGTTCTGTACTATTTAGGAAATGAAGTACCAAAGCGAGGGTTTGTGCGTGAAGAGCTACAAGTGGTGCTACCAAATACGGAACTACCTCCAAAGGGTATTCTGTTCGTACCCAACCGATCTAGGCTAGCAGCTCGCAAATGAGATCATCAAAGTTTAACCTCCTCTGGAACTGTGTTTTTATGCCAATAGGCTAGTGTATCGATCCGGTTTGCCGAAATCCAGCGCTTAGAGTCAAATGGTGATAGAGATACTTTGTTCATATGCATGCCATACATCTTGTGGCCTTCGCTTCTAAGCATATACATTCCATGGTGGAATACTTTCTTATCTAGTAAGCACTCTTTGTATTGTTCGTGACGAATACAATGCTTCACAACTGCCTTCTTGGTGCCTTTAGCTTTCCGAATCTCACCACCATCTACTTTCAATATTGAGTAGAGCTTTGATCGTAGTCCAACGTATTCGACAATGGGAACACCTCCACATTCGTCTTTCATTTTACCAAGTACTTTCTTGTTATTGATGTTATACAATGGATGGTCTTTGCTATAGTTGCTAGTATCATATAGATGTTTGTTGATGTCCATGTCTGCATAGATGTCTTCAGTTTCAATGTGTAGTAGTAGACTGTCAGTATCTGTGTAGAGTAGATTACAGCGTTGTCCATATTGATTATTGAGCTCGTTATAGTAGAAGTCATACATCAGATGCTTTGATAGATCTAGAATTGACATTCCAACATATACAGGGCGGTTCAGAAGTAGCTTACTTTTGTAGTTGTGTACAGCGGCTAGATCGCTGTCAAAGATCGTAGAGCGAGCATAGCTAGGTTTATTCAATAGACGCTGTAGTCTGATTCCTTCTGAAGAGCGCACTAGTTGGACAACTACACGCTTACGCAGATTTTCCATTGTTTTGCCCAAAACGGAGTTGTTCATCAACTTGTAGAGGTCTTGCTCAAAGGTGCTCTTTGCTTGTTTTCGTAGGTCTGTGTTCATTCGTATGTATGGCTCCATCCATGGGGATTGATCGAATCGTAGTGCTCTATGGATCTTTTTCAAATGCATGCCAAGAGATAGGTATAGCTGTAGGTTGCGGTAGTGGAGCACGTATCGTTCTTTGTTATATAGGTTAGGCACAAGCTTTTCCACTTTCAAAGATCCGTTACCTTCGTATAGTTTCTCAAATTGATAGGTTTGATACTCTGAGAACCAAGCTTTATCCACTTGCATTCTCTCTGGAGCTAGCGGATAGCTATTGTGTGCGTTATGAAGTTCTCGAGGATATTCAAGGTCAACTTCGAGGATGTAACCTTTATCCGAATTGTCCGCAAGATTGGTGATTTGTTCTTCTGTTGGTGTGCACCACTCAAATCCTCCTGTTGGTAGATATTGACTCATAGCCCAGCCGTATAGGTTGTTGGCGTCAAGATATAGTATGTGGCTATTTGGTTTCTCTGGGTCAAAATCAGATACGTTTGGGTTGTTTGCTTTGGCAGAACGCTGAGACACCATAACTATCCCACCACGTAGACCTTTCTCAATGAATAGATGCATGTCATAGTCGGTTAATAGTTCAAGCTCCACGCCAGTCTTCTTTAACAACGCATCCCACGATAGACCAGGACTAGTATAGTAGTGAGCCGGGTCTAAGCCATAGTTTTGAATGCATGTTGTGCGAAAGGTCTCAAACACATCTGCTAGAAGAAGTACATCGGTTCGTAGGTAAAGGTCGTGGTAGTCTCCTAACGTCTCACAACCGAACACATTCCAAACTTCTAGTGCGTGCTCATAGTCTTCGTGGGATATGTCCTCTAGGTATAGCTTACTATAGAATGCTTCTTTCGGTGGAATAGAAGTCTCTGTGAATCTATTCCAAGAGTCTATGTACTCATATGGATAAACACCTTTGCGCAGCAGCAACTTGTTTTTATCTGGGTCGGGCGTATGCTTTGTAGTTTGTTGAAAGGTGTCTGGGGCTGCACTTGCTACCAACTTATCAAGAGATAACAGTAGAAATTGAATGATATCTATGAACCGTAGGTTGCCAAGTGAGAATGAAATATATTTCTCCATATTGTTTGGAATACAAGAGATATCGCCCTCTGTCTTGGAGATGGATTGCATTAGTAGGTGAGAATCATATCCACGCAAGTTGTGGAATACAACTGGAATGGTAGGCGAGATACGCAATTTGAGGTTACAGACTCTATGTGCGGCACCTCGAAACTCGCCTGTGATGTGGCAATGATCACGTACTCTATCGCTACCAACCAAGGGCTTCTGGCAGATATGACAAATCGTTGACCTATTATAAGCTCTCTGGTTTTCCTGTGACATACATAGTGGCTTGGCCTCTTGGGCTTTGATATTTGCCTCCTCTTCTTGTATGCATCGTAGAAAGCGTTCGATAGTATCTGTACCTCTATATAGTACAGGTGATTTGCTACGACCATCGGAACGTATGACTATGTAACAAAATCCACAGGGGATAGGTTCTTCTGTCTTCTGCGTGTTGCTCTTCTTAGGGTCTTGGGTAGGTCCTTCGATCTTAGTGGTTAAAGCCTCAAGATCGGCATAGATAACGTAGGGAACTTTGAGCTGTTTGTGGATATTCTGAAAGGAGACTATGTTGTTCTCATTGGTAGGCATTTCGATGCGAATGGCTCGGTCGTCGACACCGTTACACTCTGGCATGTGCTTTTCTAGGAGAGATTCAGTAGTGTATCCATGTAGACATCGTTCGCAGAAGTGCTGCCTATGGTAGTGCTTTGTCTGATTGAATAGGAGGCGATTGAAGTTCTTGATCCAACAGTAGTGTTGAAGACCGCTATCTGGGTGCTCTATAAGCAAGAGGTTAACGCGCGTCAAGAAAGTCTCCTTCGAGATGTGATGTACAGCTAAACACTTTTCCTTTGGATCCCAACCATATACATTAATAGATATCTTATTTTGCCTCTCTACGCGTTTTATTTTTGAGATTGGCGTTGGCGCATCCACCCCATCAAAGTTCAACCCATCGTCTGCTCGGTACTTCGATGTCCTCTCGGGGTTCTTTGCGGCTAGAAACAGCGCGGCACGTAGCGACCAGCGCAAACAATGGTCGTCTTTGTTCTTTACATTGATCACGGCTTTCTTATTCGCAATTTCGGTAGGCAGTCGTATGTACGAACCTCCGTGGATGGTACCTAGCGATGTTTAACCATAGGATGTTGACTCTATCTATAACCCAGTTTGATCCCCGACTGATCCACTTCTCTATGTAGTTATAGATCTGAGCATGTGCTTCTACTATTACCCCACGAATCTCAGCACTGTTGGTCAAAACGGTTTGCGAGCTCCGAAATGTAGCTATCTCATATACTGAACCCTCAGGTTTGTCGAGTCGGAGTGTGATATTCAAAGCTAGCTGAAACTTAATACTTTTAAGGTCTTGGAGCTCTTCCTCGAGCTTTTCGGTAGTGTGCTTACGCACACCGGCGAGGAAAGCAGCTGGGTCTGCTCCTAGAGGATTACCATCTGGAACATCCATCTTCCATCCGCGTAAATAATCCCCAATGCCTGGTGCTCGGACGAATTCGAGTATATGTTCAGCCATAGTACAATACCTTATACTAGCCCTCCTCTAATAGGACGTTGAAATACAATAAAGTGGACTGGATTACTATAGTAGTATATAATATGGTGGTTATGGTGCAGCCCCCTCGTTTTTCGTTGTAAGTCACGTTTGATGGCCCCCGAACCCCAACGTATTTGTTGGACTTTGTTGACCGTTTATTGTACCTAATTACAACATCTATGGTACTCGACAGATAATAAGTTGGGATTTGGTACAATAGACGGTCGACAAAGTCCAAAAAATACGGTGGGGGAGGGGGTCATAAAACGTGACATGCAACAAAAAACGAGGGTGCTGCACCAGAACCGGCATATTATATACTACTCCTTTCCTGTATATATGCGTTTGTGTACTGTCTTGGAATATATTTTTTGAATGGATAGGTATCTTTAATAATCAGAGCAGAATGACCTTCTGCATCGCGCAGAATGGTATTGTTTTCGGCGAATGTACTTACGGCTATTTGGTTTAAGCGAGGTCGGAATAATTACGAATAATACAATTAATTATTCAATAAGTCGATTGTGATTGGCTATTGATAATCGGTGTGGGAATACCCTACTCCCACATCACATTAAGCACATGTCAATCACTGTGGTTCGCTCTCCGTTATGGGACTAATGAAATCCCTACGCTCGTTAAGGAGACGTCATTATCTTAAGACCAGTTGGTAATTATCCTAATTCTTGTTATATCGATAGATGAAGTGTCACAAACTTTGAGAAGCAGGTACCCGTGAAAATGAAGTCCGCACTAATACGACTAATACGTTGTTTATCAAGAAATTAGCCGGTTCTGCCAGTAAATACATCAGCTAGATTCTTTGTTTTTGTTTTGTTGACTTCTACTGCACACTACCCTGGTTAGCAGAGGCTCGAAAGTGGCGAGTCGCGAAGCGACGAGTCTCCGATCGGTTACGTCGGTCACTGTAACTGATATGACTGCACACAGAAACACGGTAAAAAATCTCATTTTAAAGATGAAGGTCTAAAACATCTGCTGATAAATTTTGTATGATGCGAGAGCGCTGTTTTTGTTGTTCTGTTAGTTTTTCATGTCGTTTCAAGCGTTTTGGTTTTAAAATCAAAACGGCAGTGCCGCTAATCTTTCACACTTTGCCGGTTCTGAGTAAAGACAACAACTAGATTCTTTATTTTTGTTTGTTGACTTCTACTGCACACAGAAACACGAGAAATATCTCATTTTAAAGCTGAAGGTTTAAAACATCTGCTAGAACGTTTGTTTATGATGCGAGAGCGCTTTCTACGTTGTTCTGTAGTTTTTCAGGTCAGTCACTTTTCCAATTAAACTTACAAAGCTCATGTGACAATTGTTCTCGTTTTGAAAGGCCCTTTTGTGTGAAATTGTGTGCTATTGTTCATGGGGGATTTATGTTTGCAAAATGTTTCTAGAAATGTTGATTTCGATAGAACTAACAGCCGTCAGATTTCAACGAGAAAACGGCTACTAGTTCATAAGATACCAAACTAACTTTTCCCGTGCATGTTGGTGTAATATCGTTATTCTTTGGTGAGAAAATCGGCCTCAAAGTCCATGGTCCACTCTAAGAACATGAACATAAAAAAAACACCGATTTTGAAGTCAAAACCGATAAAACTTTTATTCACTCTAAGAATTTATTCTTAGTGGCAAATTCTTTATTGACATCTCTTCTACAAAAACCCGTGCATGTTGTCCTACTACCAACCTTTGTTTTCCGAAAAATGAGCGAATCCGTAGCCCCCTTCAAGAGTTCTAGCCCATTTACTCTGTTGTTTGCGTTAAGACTCATTGCATAGCTTTTGAACTTGGCGCTCTTGCCGGTAATAATGTACCGGATGTATGTCGCGGCATTCTGGGCAATGGAGACTCCTGGTTATTGTTTTCGGTTTAATCGCTAGTCAGCGTTCCCTACCCTGGGTACCAGAGGTCGTACTGCCTCTCTAAGTACACAAGCGAGATAAGAAACCTCTGACAACCAGGGTATCTGTACTCCGGTTGCCCGACTTGAAGATATAACCATATTGGCTAGTTCTTGTTGATAGTCACCACTTTCAGTCGGTTTACTTGGTCTTCTATACGGCGGGTCTATACGTTGTTACAAATGTCAGTTAACAGTTAATATTTAGGCCATTTGTCAGTTGACAGTTAAGCGCTAAAATACTATTTTAATGGTAATCTTCGATAATTAGCATTATTACTCGGGCTGCCTGTGGGCAGGCCCGAGTCTTAAATCGCAAGTGTTTCCTATTTTTTATTTTCCAAGTCGAGGTATTTCGCCCCCAACCAATCAGCTCACACTGTTCAAGTCGTTCAAGTGCACATACTTGAACACCGCGCCGCCCTGGCGCCGCATAATGTCGAAAAGGTCAACCGGAAGCCACATACTGCGGATAGAGTTTTTACTTTATCCTGAGGACTATAGCAAAGCTGAAACAACGTGTATATAGTTTTAAAACGTACTATATTTCGGCTAGCCAAACTAGCCTTCTTCGGGTGCCTAGATGTTGTAAGTGGAGAGTTGCGTCACAAAACTCCCTTTGTTAACTATGAAATTTTGGGACTTAGAATATTTCCCGAGCACCCGAGCACCCGAAGCGGCATTTGAAATTTTACAAGGAATTGGGGAGCCTCTACTTGAAAAAAAAAATACTGTGCTCAGCGTAGGAATCGACTCCAAGAAAATCAATCGTCACAACTAACGGAGCAGCAATATAAAACTAGAAATCGTACAACGATATACTGGCTAAAGCCAGTGTTCTAGTCATCTTAGTTAGATTTTAGGGTTCAATACAAGGTACAACTTTGGCGACAAGTACACGTAACATGAACGGGATACAAGCGTCTTCTTTTAAATCTCTAATTTGAACATTGCTAATTGCCAAACTCGCTCAGTGCTGGAGGTGTTAACAGATATCTGAAGTGGCCGGCATGTCCTAAGCGCGTTTCGCATCCGCTTGTCGAGATTATTGGCGCATACTTAACCCTCTCACAAGCGAGGTTTTGGTTCGAGAAAGGCTTCTAACAGTTCCCTTTATAGCTGAAGTTTTGTGAATGAAGGTACAGCTTTTAATTAGAGATAACCAACATGCATTTCAGTTATAAACACAGCAGATAAAGTTATGTACACAGAGGCACACGATTTGACCACGAATACAATTAACATGACTTTAGAAAGAACAGTAGTGAAATATAGTGGCAGCTTTATCGGCAGGATGGACAGGATACAACTTATAATATGGGATAAATATAAACATTGAGACAATCATATTTTAGTACTCGGAACCTGCAATACAACAGAACAGCAGACTAAATTGTAGACGTGTGTTACATGAATAAGTAGTGTTTATATTAAAAGGTCAACTCCTTTAATTTACATACGAGAAAACATATGATGCATGAAAAACACAAATATTAAATTACATAAACACAACAAATTTTGACCATGTGATGACGTAAATCGTGGTAAATAAGAGTCCACACCACGGAAAACCAGAGGAAATTTGTTTTTTTACAACGATATTAGAAAACGTACAAGGAAGTTTCGTTACAAAGCGTGACAGCTTTGAAAGAGCCAGCGTTGTCTATAACTTTCTCGCGTCAGCACCGTTGTCTGGACTCTCATTTACCACCGCACATCGACCAATCAGATCGCGAGATTACTGGCAGTTGTGGTAAAAACCAATATGGACGCGAGCTGCGATAAAGAGCCGCAGGGTAGAATGTCTTGAACAGTAGAGAAATATAGTGATAGCTCCATCATAGGTGGACAGGATACAACTTATAATATGGGACAAATATAAACATACATTTGAGACACTCATCTATTAGTACTCTGAACCTGGAGAACAGCAGACTAAATTGCAAGCGTGCGTTACATGAATAAGTAGAGGTCAACATCTTAATTTACATACACGAGAAAAACAAAAATATAAAATTACATATATATACTAGGGGAGCAGAGAATGAATGTCACCGCGCTACCGGCCACTCCTAAAGACTGCTAAATTCAGCTAATAATTATTCTCTTCGGTTATTACTAAAAGGATTTCAAATGAAAGTGTATTTCATCTTCAATCTCATGTGGTCCGAGTGAAAGCCCAGATGGGCTCTTGTTTTATTACTCGGGCTGCCTGTGGCAGCGACGAGTCTTAAAATGCAAGTCGTTATAAAAAATAAAAATAATAATTTCATGTCGCATGGGTTCTGCGCATGCGTTAAAGGTCAAATTCAAACCAATCAGATTGCACTGTGCTGGTCACGCAACAATCGCCAGGTTAATTTATTTACACAATTGAATACAGTAAAATCAAGATGGTGGACTTGACGGACGGCTGTACATAGCGGTCGAACATAGGCTAGTTTGAGGTACGTTTGGTAGGTTTTATGCCACATTTCATTTTACTTTCGGTCATAGTACATACCAGCGCAAACACCGTGATTGGTAGGCCAACACTAATATAATTGTGACCGCGTTTTTGGCAGGTTTACCGATCTCATATCAAGACTTGTGTACGTTATACTATGCAAGTATACTGAATAGCTGATTTATAGCGAAATATAGCGATTTACTAGCAAATATATATACTGTGGTTGAGCAGTTATAGCTTGCTGTACTCTATCGAAGTCTGAAAACATCTGAATTCCTGAACTGTGAGAGCAACGTTAACAGTATACACGAAGGCAGAAATATACACATTCCGCACAGAATTATGATGAGACAAGCACTATTCAACTCTCAAGCCTCAAGGTAAACTTAAGTTTAAATTAAAGATCTACTTTGGTCTTTTATTGTGGATTACTGTGTATGATTGTAATGTGGGTGATCTGTACAGGGTGTTCATGCTCAAAGATATCCTAGTATTCTTTACGTTGTGTTTTGTAACAGCGATTATCTGTTTGAATTTGACAAAGCTTTGCCAGGGAAATATAATCTTAATGTTATGGGAAATGCAACTTGTATATATCTTAAATATCAACAAAACATCCGGATCGGAGGCTGAAGAAATGGTAAACATAAATTTATATGAACACAAAGTGGATAAACAGCTTAAAGAAGACTGTAGATCTCGTACGCGTTTACATATAAATTCAACAGCGACACGAAGAAATATATATCTACGGCTTAGAAACGATCGAGGCTGAAATGATATGAACCGACCGGAGCTGAGTGCAAAGACTGTACGAAAAGTTAGATAAAACCTATATTTGATGGCAAAACAACCTCATGAACTCAAATACGATGCCTTGTGAGCAATCTACGTACATATGAAGCTATAGAAGTTTATATTATCGACTACGTGAGAGTCTGCAAACATCGAACTGCTATGAAACCGCTTGTCAGTATTCGCACTTCGTGACAAGCGAACTTTTCTACTTTCGACACACGGTCGCTAAACTGTACGAAATCTCCAAGAATAAATCCCTAATGTCCAAACTAACGGGAAAAACTGAAAGAGGAAATCCTTGTGAGCAATCGACGTACAAATGAAGCTATATAAGTTATCATCGACTATATATGAGAGTCCAACATCGAGCTGCTATGAAACCGCTTGTGACAGTTTGTTTACGCACTTTCGTGACAATTAAGCGAACGTTTCTACTTTCGACACACGGACGCTTAACTGTACGAAATCTCCAAGGATATATCCCTAATGTCCAAACTAAAGGGAAAAACTGAAAGAGGAAATCATTGTGACCAATCGACATACATATGAAGCTCCAGAAGTAATTATCGAATACATGAGAACCCATAGAGAAAACCGATAATAATGAACACGGTATTAGTTTCACGGACATTTGTGGCTCAACTGAACTCGCGCTACAGCATAGCTTGAAATACTGTACGAAAACTCCCGTTTAAAAATTTTCTGATGCCGAAAGGACCGTAGCATCTTAAACAAGATATCCTTCTGACCAATCGACATACATATTACAAACTTTAGGACAAGAAATCTTCCATAGAATGTTCTATTTTTTTACAGCTGAGAACTGTATTATTAAACATAAGAAATAAAACAATGGTGCCATTTGAAGAATTATATCATGTCAAAAGTGCATAACGAAGAAATATAAATCTACGGACGCGAGCAGCTCGTTTCACTATGGTCAAATTCGGACTGTTTATGACTGGAACCTGCAGTATAACAGAACAGCAGACTAAATTGTAAACGTAAGGTCAACTACTTTATTTACATACGAGAAAACAAAAATATAAAATTACATACATGTATATATACTAGGGGAGTAGTATATCACCGCGCTACCGGCCACTCCTAAAGACTGCTAATATTCAGCTAATAATTCTTCTAAGAGGATTTCAAATGAAAGTGTATTTCATCTTCAATCTCATGTGACCCGAGTGAAAGCCCAGATGGGCTCTTGTTTAATTTCAAAGCCTGATCTTTAATTGATCAGTTAACAGTAAATTGTCAGCTAACAGTTAAAGATGTCCTTATTTTCAGTTGACAGTTAAATTCTAGGCCGTTTATCAGTTAACCCCATCGAGACCCTACATTAATATTCATAAGACTTTGTATATAGTCGATTCAGTCGATTAGTGAGCGCACTTTCCATATACTTTATTTCAAATAGTACCACACAGTGGAAAGCATTCACTTTATTATCTAGTGAAAAGTAAACACTCCAGATCCTGTGAGATAAATGACATCGTTGTTTTAAATGTAGTATTGGGCACTCGTAGGCCTATATATTACGGAAACTTTTTCTTTAATTACTGAACAGCAGGGCCGAATTTCCCATTCCTCGCTGAAAACGTAATACCTCACAGCTGACATGAAAGCTGTGTCGCATAAGTATAGAGTACGCCAATAACTACATTTGATTAATGCTACCAGTTTTAAAGCGCCGGGCAATACTCCAGTTTCGTATTCGCAAATTACAGCTGAATGCAATGACTACAGACCCATATACGCAGGTTTAGTCTCATTCTGAAGTTAAACATTCTTAAATACCAGCGAGAAGGTGCAAAACGCGAAACTACAACAATACACAGAGTTGTGAATAGCACATCTTCTCGCTGGTATTTATGAAATTAGAATGTTTAACTTCAGAATGAGGGTAACCTTGCGTACATACGTCTGTAGTCATTGCATTCAGCGGTAATTTTTGATTACAAAACAGGACTATTGTAAACTGGTCCACAATTCCAATATGGTTTTGAAAATGTTTCAAAGCCGAGTTCAAGTAGGACATGTGCTCAGTAAAGCATAGGACGCGAGATGTTTGAATCCTGAGAATATTCATCGGCTCAGGTAGAATCTCAGATTACACTACAAAACCATATTCCTATGGCGGAACCAACATCTTGGACATAACTAATCTTCCATTGCACTAGGAACTATATTCCCTAAAGGCGCTGTGTCATGGTTTTGCGCATGTCTGGAATCAATGTTCCATCGGTGGCTGTTAATTGGCTTCAAACAGTTAAAGTCCCTTTCCTTAATGCTTGATTGAAACGATATGCAATATTTTCCTTGAAGACTAGATCTACGCACAGTTTGTTAATCATTTTTGTACATTTACTTTGATTTCATCCATCCCACACGTGTGCTAGGGTCGTCAGTTTATATAAAAATCACTGAAAATAATTTTGTTCCAGTTCGGAACATAAAGGCGTGTTCATCACCGTGACACAGATCCTTTAAGCGGAACCAAAATACTAAGAAATGCGACAAAGCAGGAAACAATCTCATATTACACAGCTACAGTAATTACTGAGAGATATTCTCCGAATGATCGAATAAAAACAAGTTCAGTAAAACATCAGCCTTTTCCTGTGGCAAAACCTCTGCTGGGCAGACAGTACTTCGTTTTGACAGTAACGTTAAAGTGTGTAATAACCATTTTTTTAGTTGAAGTGGCAGTGGTTTTTTTTTTTTAAGAAATGCTTAGAATTGATGCGTGTTACATTCAACAGATACCCTCAGCAGAATAAATTGGTTGCTCTAAGCACATGTCACATGTATCACATGGAGGTATATGCAAGGTCTACTAGGCACCTTACTGTTGAAGTGAGATACCCTGGACAGACCTCTCAGATGGGCTATCCATTTCCCATGGACCTGGTCTATTGGATGAGACCAGGTGAGTGGAATAAACAATAGTAATATAGTTACCAGGTTAGCTACCTTACAGTTGAAGTGAGATACCCTGGACAGACCTCTGACATGGGCTATACATTACCCATGGACATGGTGTATTGGATGAGACCAGGTGAGTGGAATAAACAATAGTAATATAGTTACCAGGTTAGCTACCTTACAGTTGATGTGAGATACCATGGACAGACCTCTCACATGGGCTATCCATTTCACATGGACATGGTCTATTGGATGAGACCAGGTGAGTGGAATAAACAATAGTAATATAGTTACCAGGTTAGCTACCTTACAGTTGAAGTGAGATACCCTGGACAGACCTCTCAGATGGGCTATCCATTACCCATGGACATGGTGTATTGGATGAGACCAGGTGAGTGGAATAAACACAAATACTATATAATTATAGTCAAATGCATGAAACAGTCAGACTGCAATTTCTCTGTGAGCAACAATTCTCTTTGGACTGTATTGTCAAATCGAAAAGGAAAGTAGGAGTGACACTTTAAAAGGAACTAATTGAATACCAGAGAATGAATGAAAGAGTTTGGGAAGAATGCGAGTTAAAAAAGTAAAATGCAGTTTTTCGAAGCCCGATTAGCGCTAATCCGGGATTAAGTCTTAACCCATGGTTTTGGTTCTCTTGGTAGAAAGTATTTTTCCCCAAATCTAGCAAGACCAGTAGAAAAGAACTTATTATTTCTCCTGTAGGAATGCGTTTTTAACCTCAAATCCATAGACCCTATACACGACTTTCATAATGGCCGCCTCCTAATTTGCATATGTGATTTTCCGTTTCGGTTGTTTATCCACATTTATAGAAAATATGAACATTGCCATGTGAAAGAGCATGTCGACATTAGTGAACTTGTGAAAGTTGAGTGATGTAGCTTAAAAAGCAATGAAGTTACAGCCAGTTGAAATTAGAGAGATTTGTATGAGAAAAACAACGGACGCCTTTCTAGCCTCGCTTTCATGTTTTTCTGCATTAGAAATGCTCGTAGCTCAACAGCAATTCTCCACATTGCTCTAAAACTCAAAACTATTACTAGTTTTAATGTGATCTTTCATGTGGTAGCATTGGTTTCCCTCTACAGATTTATCTTCCAAATTATGCAAATTAGGAGGCGGCCATTATGAAAGTCGTGTATGCATAAGTCCTGGTAACTAGCATGTCAACGAGGCCGGTAGGTGCTATGGAATGTTGAAATTGAAGCGCACGGGGAGTTTGTGAAATGCACTTAACGAAGGTTCAGTGAAACAATGCCGTTAATTTGCTATGCGCCTGGCTGGTTGCACTATAAAGAAACATTTTTCAACTAAACAATCATGTTCAACACGTTTCACACCTGCTAGTATTTCAACTTCAACATTCCAGAGGACCTACCGGCCTCTTTTTCGTGTTGTGACCGCGCGAGTTATGCATAGTGTGTATAGTTCACAAGTTAGCAAATTGAACTAAAGATTGCCCTTAAACCTGGATTACCTCAATCGTGCTTCGAAAAACCATGCCCATTACAACATTCGTTGAAGCTGATCCGTTTGAGTTGGCCTGAAAACATTGGTGAAAGATGTTGAAAAATATTTAGATCATGTTGGAGATAGTTTGATTTCGTTTAAAGGTCACTTGAAACGGATTCAAGATCCGCTACAACAAATGTTGTACCGCGACTCGGACGATATCGATTTTCTCGTGCAATTTAATGTGGAATTACCTCGTCAGGCATGTGATTTTCCTATAGAAGCGACTAACGTCAAAAGAGTGGAGGGGAAGTCAAGTATGGAACATCTCAGACTGATCTATACTAACTCCGTTTCAAATTAAAGGTGTTTCAATCTCAATGCGTTTCGGTAATAACTATCGCTGATTATTAATATATGTATGAGTTGTTCTGTCGTGTTATTTCACAGGTTACAGGGATCTTCATTTTAACATTTTGAACGATGTAAAAGCATCCATTGATCTTGGCTCAACACTTGTCATTCTTGGTAAGCCGGTTGCAATATATTCAGCTCATTGCCTGAAAAAGTGACGCTTAATTGCTTTTTTTTTCAACGGACATTGATTTTCACAATACATGTATGTGTTTCACTAGCATATATGTGTTTCACTAGCATATAACTAATTTAGAAGTACAAACGAAATCAGTTAAAAACCGGCGGGAGAGCTAGCCAGAGCTAGAAACCTCGCCTTTCAGTCTTGGCATTGACATATTGCTGAATAATTAAACCAGTAAGAAATTATTACACTTTAAAAATAATTAGGGAAAGAGCTAGAACAATATGTTATTAAAGCTCGACCTACAATCTTGACAAATTAAATGCACTATACTAACTTCTCATTGTCGCAGCGTCGTACAAGTTCTGTTGTAGAGGAATCCACTGCCCACAGTGTCCTATCAGTATCAAGTTCCATGCACTTGGTGATACAACTGAAGTGGACAACAATTTAGAGCTTCTGTGCAAGGAGAGACGATTTAATTATACAACAGATGTAGTTGTGCAGCCAGGAAATTACAGTTTGGAGGTAACACCAAGGTTGAAGTGTCACGACATTAAAATGTTTCCTTTGAGCTTATAATTTAACCCCACTGCGAGCTATAGCAAGTAAGACTGATCAAGGTACACTATGGTTTGGATAGAGTTTTCCCGTATTTTTCATTTTAAACTCAATGATTGACATCTGCTATGTGAATCTGTAAGTTCGGTAAATTCTCTTAAATACACGGCGACATCATGTAATTTGCCTTATAACGTAAGGTAATCGCTTTTCAATATCAGGCCATAGTATTACATTATTAGAGTAGTTCATACTTTCCTGTGATAAGTGAATGGAATCGTGGAAACGCGAAGAAATCTCCCCAACTACTGAACATTAACATATCTATCTTGAATGAGACATTGCAACCTATATACATACTTTCACTTAATGTTCTGTTGCCGTACGACCGGCGCGAAGGTACGCTTCAAACAAAGCTCATGTGTTATTTAAACTGTACTTTCGATTGGACAACCTTTTTAAAAGAGGTTATACATCCAATCGTAGAAATATTTTAACTTTTAAATATTTTACAAATGTTTTAAACTGATTTTAACCACTTCTAAGCTGTTAAGGTCGTACAGCACCACATTCGATCGTTGTTCTCCATCCCCACGAAGTCAAATATTTTCCTTATACTGCATTGTGATACTTTAATGAGATCGTATTTCTCAAACCTGGTCTAATTTAATTTTCCAGATAAGCTACTCATTTGTACATGATTCCTTTCCTTGGACAAGGAGAAGACCCGTTTTGTCTTTTCAAGTTTCAGGTAATATTTTTCCTGTATGAGATAATCAATATTTTATGGAACGAAATAGATGCTTATCTCATAATTACCATATTTAAACACATAATTTCAAACAATAATGTTAAAACAATTTTTAAACTCAGTCTCAACGCATATTAGTTATACTTACCGAGATGCTGTCAAGGTAAATATTCTCCGATAAGCATTGCGTCTGAGAATGATGAATGGTGTTTTGCGGAGTTGAATTTCGGAGAAACTTCAAAATAGCCTAGCTAGTCTACTACTTATATTATTTGTTTCTTGATATGCGGTTTGTCATTAAAACATACACGTTTGAGCACATGATCGATCGCATGATCATGAACATCAACTCTTACAATTATGTATCGGCCACCAACACACATGGACCTTCGACTCACAGAACCTTAAAACGTGAAGAGCAGTGTTGCCGACTCGCCTAATTTAATTTACTTTCAATTGTTCGATTTTTGAAGTCTTGCCCGAAAAGAGTTACGGTTAAAAAAATGTTTTAATCTAAACATATCGTTTAAGTAAAATAAAATAAAAAATACTATGAAAATAAACGATTTGTTGTATGAGGTAAAACACGTAATCTTAATAACTCGTTCACTGGACAATCGAGCCGAATTATTGAAACCATGGTCAAATGGTTTCAATATCGCTTCAACATTCTAATTATCTGCTATTGTTCTCATTTAAGCATCGCTCGTTCACTGGCAATCGAGTCGAATTAGTGAAAACCTGGTCAAACGGTTTCAACATCGGTTCAACATTTGTTGAAGGATGTTGAAAGCATGCGTTTCAACATCCTTTATTACACAGTCGTGAGATAATTCATTACACATCGGCCAATTAGGAGTCTCGTTTCAGGTCACGTGGTAACACATGGAAACCAGGGGTAGTACGCAAATTTGCATATTTGCATATTTGCTGTATTTGGAAACAATTTGAAAATGCAGCAAACAAACAAATTCGTTTCAACAAATGTTGTACCGATGTCGAAAAGATGTCGAGACTTAACTAAAAATTAGTACGGCAGGTATGAAAAGTGAGTTTCCATTAAACGACATATTTGGCTTGCAGCCCAATAAAAACAGTTTGCCTTCTTTTGTTTGCTCGGTAACAGTAACAAAGCTTAGACTGAAAGAAAATACCCTAAATATCGTATCCCTCCTCATTCTGTTGAAAAAACCACTACGTTAGGTATTGAAGTTGAGCTCAAACGGTCACTATCTAAATCGAGTTTCCTTTCCGATATGATATGGCTACGTACGGAGAAATAATAGCGTAGTATCCAGGGGCCAATAGCAAAATAAAGGGTTAAATTTGTATCTTATAAGTGTGGCCATGTTCTTCCCAGACTTGTAAAATACACGAGAACAAGTGTTTGCCTCAGATGATATGGTGGTAGTGGTAAATTTTATATTTAAATTGGCACGCTAGACTCATCAACAAAAGCAGGCTTCCACAAGGGGCATGTTTCAAATTAACTAGGATGACAGATAAGTCTTAGAAAAGGCACGTTTTTAAGAGTCCCAACGATTTCACCATGGAAACTCTCTCAGCCAAGAGAACGTGTTTCCCTCAGGGGCAAGTTCCATCAGACACTTGGTCAAAGCCGACGAGCACTAACGAGGAATGCCGAGATGCTATAAGAGCTAGCGATAAAACGTCACCAACTCTAGTTTGTACTGTAACTTAAAATTGCTGTCTTTTTTTCAGCGTCTTCGATACACCACTGCACCTTTTCTAGTGGATTGTGTCCTGGCTGGAATGTCGTGGAGAATTCTACGAGGTGGAACTGTACGTCTGGTAGGTAACACAAATTGTTTACACTATTTACAACGTTACTTTCATTCTAGACCAGATACCATACTCTCATTCCTTTCTTCTTTCTTTTCTCTTTTCGCACTGATTTTGTTTACTCGCTCTGCTGGGTTAAGATAAGAATGTGTAATGCACATCAGCTGGGGCAGAGTGGCATCGAGTAGTTGGCGAATAAAACGTGTTTGTTTCTCTAGTTTCGTTTCATTTAATGATTTACATTGATCTTTGCTTTAATAGTCTATAATTTCTCTCCACTTATTTAAGCGGTATTAATACTTCTCACACATCAAGCTATACATGACATATCGGCCTATGGAAAGTGGACTGTATTTTAATCTACTTCCTGAAACATTTTTCAAATTATGCTTATGTTGTACCCTCAATATTTTCAGACTCAATGTCCTGCTACTTGCATAATTAAATGTGTGGTATGTCTCTTGTTTATACATCACCACGTGATCAAATTCGACAATGTATGAGGTACATTCTACTAAAAGGATGCGAAAACGATGCAGATAAAACAGTTATTATAAATAAAGTAACAAAAATAGATATTTATATCTAATTAAAAGTCAAATACTATGTCTATTATTATTAAAGTGCCTAAAAATCGAAAAATAAGTTGATCTCATTTGAAAATCCTTTCGAATTAAAGGCGCTGTGTCACGGTACTGCGCATGCTACAGTGTTCAGACATTGAATTGACAGCCGTATTTTGTAACATCCAATGAGAATCAATCAAATTAAATTGCCGAAAATGCCATATTGTATCGGATAACAGCCGTGATTCACAGATTGTAGTTTTGCACACAGCATATGGCGAAATTGGCAACGATTTTATTCTTCCTACATCCACGATAAACAGCAGTAAAGAATGGTTAACTATATTTCTTTACTTGCTTGTATTTGTTGCTGTTTCTAGTCAGAAACAGTCCGAATTTTACCAAAGTGAAGTCGCAAGCTGCGTGCGTATTTATATAAATTAAAACAATCAAACTAACCTTTTATGCTGAGACATGAAGGTCAGTTACTGAATTTTAACCAGTTTTTGGACTTCATTTGGTACCCGCGGTAATACCTTACCGAACAATTACATAGACATGTGGTTGGATTAAAATGACCACCCTTGTTGCTTTTTAATAAAACATAACACACATGATATCATTGTACATATCATTTACATGTTCAATACCAGTTACAGTAATTCAGTGAAAAAGTGGGGCAAAATTAGCACCTCTATTAAAAACATCAAGTAGCCAGGGAGGCGATAAGGGGTGGCGGCGGGATTGCAAACAAATTGCACCTCAGTGGTATGGCTCAAGATTAAGTTGTTGACTTCACTCGCTAGGCGTTTGCAGTGAAAAGGGGTGTTATTGAAATATCACTCCCTTCATATATAGTTTAATAATGCAATACCATGAACCTTTGCACCCCATCAGCAACTTATCACTCATCTCTAGCTACTTCGTGATACCAGGAGTCACATGGGCTCCTGGTGATACTAATCACTTTCATGTCCCAGCATCAATGTCATTATTGCGTTCCTCATAATGGCTTGTTTTATCGACGTTTTGGTTATCATTATATTTTACATCATGCATAAGATAGCTGTGAGATTATTCACGGAACGTTGGGCCTAACCGAAAAGGGTGTACATGTAAACCGGCTGCGAAGTCGGTATCGTATCGAGGTTGAAAATAGTAATGCCATGTCATTATTGAAAAGGTGCCATGTGTTTCGTGAACTCTACTGGATATCCAAACCCTCTTCGCTTCTGGTTGGAATGCCAAAAAGCTCCAGCCGCTGTATTCGGAGTACTCAGTGGCGGTCTTGCGCTCCGGTAAGCAGCACTTATGCTTTTTGTGTTGTAGTCCGCAACGACGACTTTTGAATAAACAAATAACTAAAACTTATTTAAGGACATCTTGCATTTCCATAAATGACGAATGGAGACTAGCATGAGTTCAAAAGAACGATTATGGTAGTCGATTTCAATTTGAATATTTCATGCACCGCTCTGAGAATTTCTTTCCGAGCTAGACCGTAATTCACAAATCATCAGTTTGTCACACATGCACAGTGCCGTGACATAGCACCTTTAAGGAAGAGTGGCGTGTTCCGTTTGTCGATATCTCATCTCGTTCCAGAGAATGATATTCAGGTTTTTGTAATATACAAATGAGATGAACTGTGACGTCATTTCACGGACAGAAGGCTGCAGACAAATCACAAAATAAAGAATATATCTACAAATACTGGGTGAAAACAACTGACATTTTGAACATGTGTGGTTCTAAGTGAAAATACACAAATACACATTACTGTGCTAAGTATGACATTACCATGGCAACACTCTTGACTCAGGCTTCTTCCGTGCGCAAATAAAATCTCGCAATTTCTCCTTTGTTAAACACAATTTACTTCTGTGGGCGCATCAGACTATTTGGAACAATGTATGCATTGTATGTGAGTGGTTTAAAGCAAATTATTTTCTATCACTGAAGCAGGAATTGTAATTTCATCTTCAAGGTGGAAACGAGCCTGGGGCCAAGAGTGTTTCCATGGCAACCTCATACTTAGCACGATTGTGTATCTTCCCTAGTATCACACAAGTACAAAGTTTCAATTGTTTACTTATTATTTGCAGAGATATTCTTCATTACTCGGGCTGCCTGTGGCAGCACCGAGTCTTAAAATGCAAGTCGTTATTATTATTATTATTATTTTATTCCGTGTAGCACGCGGTCTGCGCATGCGTTAAAGGTCAAATTCACACCAATCAGATTGCACTGTGCTGGTCACGCAACAATCGCCAGGTTAATTTATTTACACAATTGAATACAGTAAAATCAAGATGGTGGACTTGACGGACGGCTGTACATAGCGGTCGAACATAGGCTAGTTTGAGGTACGTTTGGTAGGTTTTATGCCACATTTCATTTTACTTTCGGTCATAGTACATACCAGCGCAAACACCGTGATTGGTAGGCCAACACTAAAATAATTTTGACCGCGTTTTTGGCAGGTTTACCGATCTCGTATCAAGACTTGTGTACGTTATACTATGCAAGTATACTGAATAGCTGATTTATAGCGAAATATAGCGATTTACTAGCAAATATATATACTGTGGTTGAGCAGTTATAGCTTGCTGTACTCTATCGACATCTGAATTCCTGAACTGTGAGAGCAACGTTAACAGTATACACGAAGGCAGAAATATACACATTCCGCATAGAATTACGATGAGACAAGCACTATTCAACTCTCAAGCCTCAAGGTAAACTTAAGTTTAAATTAAAGATATATTTTGGTCTTTTATTGTGGATTACTGTGTATGATTGTAATGTGAGTGATCTGTACAGGGTGTTCATGCTCAAAGATATTCTAGTATTCTTTACGTTGTGTTTTGTAACAGCGATTATCTGTTTGAATTTGACGAAGCTTTGCCTGGGAATAATCTTAATGTTATGGGAAATGCAACTTGTATATATCTTAAATATCAACAAAACATCCGGATCGGAGGCTGAAGAAATGGTAAACATAAATTTATATGAACACAAAGTGGATAAACAGCTTAAAGAAGACTGTAGATCTCGTACGCGTTTACATATAAATTCAACAGCGACACGAAGAAATATATATCTACGGCTTAGAAACGATCGAGGCTGAAATGATATGAACCGACCGGAGCTGAGTGCAAAGACTGTACGAAAAGTTAGATAAAACCTATATTTGATGGCAAAACAACCTCATGAACTCAAATACGATGCCTTGTGAGCAATCTACGTACATATGAAGCTATAGAAGTTTATATTATCGACAACGTGAGAGTCTGCAAACATCGAACTGCTATGAAACCGCTTGTCAGTATTCGCACTTCGTGACAAACGAACTTTTCTACTTTCGACACACGGTCGCTAAACTGTACGAAATCTCCAAGAATAAATCCCTAATGTCCAAACTAACGGGAAAAACTGAAAGAGGAAATCCTTGTGAGCAATCGACGTACAAATGAAGCTATATAAGTTATCATCGACTATATATGAGAGTCCAACATTGAGCTGCTATGAAACCGCTTGTGACAGTTTGTTTACGCACTTTCGTGACAATTAAGCGAACGTTTCTACTTTCGACACACGGACGCTTAACTGTACGAAATCTCCAAGGATATATCCCTAATGTCCAAACTAACGGGAAAAACTGAAAGAGGAAATCCTTGTGAGCAATCGACGTACAAATGAAGCTATATAAGTTATCATCGACTATATATGAGAGTCCAACATCGAGCTGCTATGAAACCGCTTGTGACAGTTTGTTTACGCACTTTCGTGACAATTAAGCGAACGTTTCTACTTTCGACACACGGACGCTTAACTGTACGAAATCTCCAAGGATATATCCCTAATGTCCAAACTAAAGGGAATAACTGAAAGAGGAAATCATTGTGACCAATCGACATACATATGAAGCTCCAGAAGTAATTATCGAATACATGAGAACCCATAGAGAAAACCGATAATAATGAACGCGGTATTAGTTTCACGGACATTTGTGGCTTAACTGAACTCGCGCTACAGTATAGCTTGAAATACTGTACGAAAACTCCCGTTTAAAAAAATCCTGATGCCGAAAGGACCGTAGCATCTTAAACAAGATATCCTTCTGACCAATCGACATACATATTAAGCTGTGAAAGTATGTTTCCATTCCATAACAGCCGATAGTGCAAACTAGTAAACTGCCACTAGTAAATTAACCTTGCGTACTTCCGCGAGTACTGAACTTTCTAGCGTCAAATGCATGTGTTACGTTTCCAAACTTTAGGACAAGAAATCTTCCATAGAATGTTCTATTTTTTTACAGCTGAGAACTGTATTATTAAACATAAGAAAGAAAACAATGGTCAACTACTTTATTTACATACGAGAAAACAAAAATATTAAATTACATACATGTATATATACTAGGGGAGTAGTATATCACCGCGCTACCGGCCACTCCTAAAGACTGCTAATATTCAGCTAATAATTCTTCTAAGAGAATTTCAAATGAAAGTGTATTTCATCTTCAATCTCATGTGGCCCGAGTGAAAGCCCAGATGGGCTCTTGTTTTTTATGATTTTGTCTCCAGGCTGTGCCCATCAAATGACGTCACATTTCGTCTCATTTTCATATTGCGAAAACCTGAATATCTCTGGAACGAGAAGAAATGTTGACAAACGGAAAATGTTACCCTTTCTCGTTTCAAAAGCGTTTTCAGATGAGATCAACTTAATTTTCGATTCGTAGACACTTTAAAGAAAATGTTAACTTGAAAGTTCATAATTTGTTATATCACAACCACTTTAACGGCTTGTTTTCGCATGAGCACAAACGACAACTATTCGTAATATTAAATATTGACAGTTATGAAGCAAAGTGTTCAGCATGTTTGATGTGTCATTTTATTTTACACTGATTCAAGAATACAGGAATAAGAGACAATATAAGACCTGTTATATTAGATAGATAGGTATAGTAGGTAAGAAAAAAAGTGATTACTGCTCAGTGATCAAAGTAGCCGTAAAGCTTTCGAGTTGGTCACTGTTGGGCAGCATTCTCATCTCAAAGTAGTTGCGATGTCCAGAGCAAAAAATCGTCCTAATCTCTGACTTGCTACTTATCATTACGACGGTGTGCATGTCACCGTCAGCTGGTCGCCAGCTCGTCATAACCTCTAAGTACATTTCAGTGTCTAAGCAAATGTTGAATTATCTCAAAACTCAAAGCATAACAACATCAAATGGCCGAATTTCTTGCAGTACGTAAAACTGCTCAGCTGCTGTTTATGTGAGTATTTCTAAGTAGTGCTTAACGTATAATATAATTCAAACATCAACCGGTTATTATAGTACATAAACAGATGTAGCGGTTGGCTTCCATGTCGACTTTTTCGCTGGATAAGGTTGCACTCTATCTTTATCAATTATTTCTTTAACGAACTCTATCACACAACTTCAAGAATTTTCAAGAAATATGTCGTGGTGTCCAAATTCTGCAATTATGCACCACACTAGTATCTTAACCAGATAGGGTGACAGGTTGACAACTAATGTGACAACTTTTTATTTGCCTTGCTGCTTTCGATAGTTAAACAATACAACTTAATTTATATGTTTCCCCAGTTAATGGCATTTTATTGCTCGTTTTCTCTATGTCATGACAATCTAATGTGCATGTGGAGTGTGAAGCTGTAACTTTCGAAAGTTTTAATGGATTTTCAGCTATGTTTCACACGTTATTTTCAGGAGGATTTGTGCAACTCAGCGGCGAGGGTGTGTCATTCCTTGAGTTTTCATCTCTACCCTGGATAACAGCCTATAAACGGATCAGTTTGTGTTTGGAGTTTTCGTTACTTCTCCCAACGAACTCTTCCTCCAGGCTTGATGTGTACAGTGTAGGAATTATCCATGACCAAATATGGAGTATGTCTGGGTATCATGGAACCACGTGGTTACACGCCAGGGCACCTATCAAGGCTGAAACCAAGTTCAAAGTATTTTTTTTATAAATTGTCGTAATTAAGTTATGTTCATATTACTATCATGGTCATAATTATCATTAGAATCGAATACGAATTCATGTGTTTTATCCGAGTTACAAATGCCAAGAAAGAATTAAAACCAGAGGGATTTTAAGTTTATTGTTTTCTAAGTATTTGGAATACCTTGATGAAACACGAAGAATGACTGTTTGAATAAAAAAATCTCATACGAATGACAATAATAACAATACATGTATTGCATATTCTCATGTGCAATATGAAAGCTCTCCTCATTCCAATAAATGCTATGATTTTTATTTTCAATTGTTTTGGCGGGAAAATTATGTCACGAAGTTGGCGCCAAATTTAAATTTCACATTCATTTGTAAGATATTTGATGATTGCAACTGAAAGAACATGTCGAGATAACTTCAAAACTGAAGAGATAATTCGTATCTTCGTTCAATCAAAATATACGTTATTCTTGAAGTTTTGAATTTCCGCCATTTTTTTGCTATTTTTAGCAGGGAGGGTTGAGATGTTTTCCGTGAGTGACAGTGAGATCCGTGAACACCGAATCATGAGAATATAAAGCAATATTAGAATACAAATAAATGTCCTTACCCCTCTGGATATACTTACACAATTTAGTATTTTACCTGTTCCCTACTTTGGTCAAATATGAATTGTCATGCGCAAAACTATACCTGTCGATATAGACGGTACTGAGACTTGTTGCCATAACCCAAACCTTCCTTGGTCTGAAACGTCGCACGCACTAACCCACATCCTAGCACTAACTATAGAACTTACCCTAACCATTTCGCTTAAAGAAGCTCCTAACACTCCTCTTTCCACTTTCCTCTCCTTTCTCGGTACAGCCCCTCTCCTCCCCACCACAGGTGACCCAATCCTGAAAAGTAAACTGAGTTGCCTGCGCATGAGGCTGTATCATCATCATCTTTATTATTATTATCCTTATGAGATATTATTCCACGTCAAGTAATTCGTTTTAATTCTAATTTGTTTTATTTACAGCTTGTATTCAAGGGATCGTCGGTGGTAAAAAATTCAATCGCAATCAGAAACATTGACGTAACAACAGACGCATGCGTTCTACAACCTTCTATTGCACATCCAGGTAACATTCATCGGTGGCATGGCATTAAACATATAGATATGAGGTCAATGACTGGAATCCGAAATCAGCAAATCGCAATCTATCGCAGTAGACATGTCGATCTGCCCCAGTGGTAGGGAAAAATCTAAAATACAATATGATGCCTCTCTACTACAAACTAATTCATATTAAATAAAATGCCATTGTTTATCGGATTAAAGTTAAAAACAGTAGATACAGCTTCATCAGGACTTGTGGTTTCATATAATAATTGATAAGTATTTTAAATCTAAAATACAATATGGTGCCTCTCTACTACAAACTAATTCATATTAAATAAAATGCCATTGTTTATCGGATTAAAGTTAAAAACAGTAGATACAGCTTCATCAGGACTTGTGGTTTCATATAATAATTGATATTTTTTTTTATCGAAAAGACGATAAAACTATAAGCGAAGGATATATTTTAGACAAGGCGCTATCACCACAGATGCCATCCGAAAACAAAATGTCCAGTCTATCAGTCATTTATATGTTTCCCCCTGATGGTTCTTGCTTTTTAGACTATTGAAAAACAACACAGGCGATGAAATACTGATGGTAAAGCATTATTCCAAACGGCTATCCTTTCGGCAAAACCCTTCTGTGTTTTTTTAAAACCTGAAACACCTGTTTCAAAGTACGTTATCCGATCAAAATCAACAATTAAGCACCAAACCAGGACCTAAAAGGAGTTCGGTAATTTGTGCTTGTTAATTGATTTATTGTAATATACATGTGGTGGTCGTGCTGTTTTTACTTAAATAAAATAAATTGGGTCAAAGTATGTAAACTACATTTACGGCTATGCCAATGAAACATTAATTCGAAATTAATTTTTTTCATGAGCACCAGAGGCCTGTTCAGTATTCGCTTGCTACTTGTTTTTTTTTAGTATTACAGTGTGTACACGACTATAAACACAATAAAATACAGTACACAACATAGACAAGGAGTACATAACGTAGACAACAAAATGACAAGGATACACAACAGAAACTTAGAGGTTGTCACTATTTACATAAATAGACATATATATTATTCAGATGCTTTTGGGTGCTTTTGGGTGGTAAGCAATTTCCTTGATAAGGGGTCAATTACAATTAATCACGATACAACAACAACAACATCATCTTTATTACCAAAAGGTTATAAATACCTAATTTACATAAATAAGTAGATCTGACTACATTATAGTAATAGTTACTCAGAATAACTAAAGTTAAACGAGCTGAGTAACAATTCAAATTAAATGACAATGTTTTGTAGGGTTTTAAAGATAAAAACTAAAAATATACACTACGATACAGACTACAGCAATATAGAACACTTAATGTAGAAGACAAATGAATAAAAAGTAAGTAACTAAGTAACTAAGTAACGGAGTAACGGAGTAACGGAGTAACGGAGTAACGGAGTAACGGAGTAACGGAGTAACGGAGTAACGGAGTAACGGAGTAACGGAGTAACGGAGTAACGGAGTAACGGAGTAACGGAGTAACGGAGTTACGGAGTAACGGAGTAACGGAGTAACGGAGTAACGGAGTAACGGAGTAACGGAGTAACGGAGTAACGGAGTAACGGAGTAACGGAGTAACGGAGTAACGGAGTAACGGAGTAACGGAGTAACGGAGTAACGGAGTAACGGAGTAACGGAGTAACGGAGTAACGGAGTAACGGAGTAACGGAGTAACGGAGTAACGGAGTAACGGAGTAACGGAGTAACGGAGTAACGGAGTAACGGAGTAACGGAGTAACGGAGTAACGGAGTAACGGAGTAACGGAGTAACGGAGTAACGGAGTAACGGAGTAACGGAGTAACGGAGTAACGGAGTAACGGAGTAACGGAGTAACGGAGTAACGGAGTAACGGAGTAACGGAGTAACGGAGTAACGGAGTAACGGAGTAACGGAGTAACGGAGTAACGGAGTAACGGAGTAACGGAGTAACGGAGTAACGGAGTAACGGAGTAACGGAGTAACGGAGTAACGGAGTAACGGAGTAACGGAATAACGGAGTAACGGAGTAACGGAGTAACGGAGTAACGGAGTAACGGAGTAACGGAGTAACTAAATAGGGTACCAAATGTTTTCAGATAATAGTTGTATTATGTAATAGTGACAGATGTAACTACTGAAGTTGTTACTGATAAGACTCCATGAGATTAGATTTAAGCTTTCGCTTATATGATGTTTAATGCCAGGGTTTTAAGGGTTTCATCAAGTTCGTTTCAAGTAATTGCCCCTTTAAAGCGGAGGTTAAAGTTCCCATAGTTTGTCCGAACTCTATTTATTTAGTAAGTTGATCTTGATGCAAGTCTGGTGTTGTATTGATGTTTTGACTCTATAGTTTGGAAAAAGTTATCAAACACAACAGGTAACAAATTATGATGAAACTGATACATGAAAAGTGCGTTTGTGCATTTAAGAAATTGGAATTCTTTGAATAGGGGATCAGAGTATTGATCTGGTTTTGAAAAATTCATTATTTTTAATGCCTTCTTTTGTAATAATAGGTTTGACTGTTGAATAGTAACTATTATCCCAAGCTAAATAGCTGTACGTGATAAATGGATAAATAAGAGAGTAGTAAAGTTGGCCGTCGAAGCGGAACACACGCGATGTAGTTTAAACATGTCAATATAGGTCAATTCCGTGATAGCGTGTCTGTTAATACCTAACAGGAACTGTAGAAGCTGAGTGACTTTTGAGTGGTGAGTGAGAACGTGTTCGATCGGACGTATTCCCTTTGGGAACGTGACGTCATAGAAATTCTAAAGTCTAAACTAAAAGATCTATAAAGCTTTTAATATGATTTAGATATCGGTATTCTCAGTATTCTTCGAAAATTTCACGTCGATACGTTTTTGAGTTACAGTATTTTGAATAGTGTGACAATTTAAAATGTTAAGACTTGATTAACCTTTAAAAGTGATATCTAAAGTGTTTTGAAGTGAACGCTAATCATATTGATGTGAAAAACAGCTTTATTTGTAGAGTACGTTTTCGGCCGCCATCTTGGTGTACCAAAGCTGTACATCAACATGGCCGCCGCATACTAATTACACTAAATTATTCGAATGCTATTTGTCTGACAGCTCTTTTACCAAGTACTCTATTACTCCAACATATCGACCATTTCTATGTTTTTACCTGCTCAATACACAACATTTCAAATATTTTACTAATATCATTTTTTTTTCTTGAGCCAATTTTTTTATGACGTCAGTGCACGTGATCTATAGTCCAGCTTCATATATTCGAAATTAATTCTGAATGCGATGAATACAGACCCATTTATACAGGGTTAGCCTCGTTCTTAAGTTAAACATTCATAAATACCAGCGAGAAGGTGGGCTATTCACAACTCTGCGTATTGTTGTAGTTTCGTGTTTCCACCTACTCGCTGGTATTTATGAATGTTTAACTTAGGATCGAGGCTAACATTCAGCGGTAATCCTGATATATGATTTTTAATATATATTTATCAAACTCATTAATAATTCATGAATCAAAAAGAAAGGAAATCACTGAGCTATAAGTGATCCATGAACTTTCGCTTCGATTTTCTCTGCCAAAATGAGTCATATCGACAAAATAACTGAAAACATAACTCTATACATCTATACGTTTGATAAGTCAGATACAGAATTCGTGTCAGTGCTTTATGGGATTTACAAACTCTCGATTTTAGCTCGAGTTTGTAAATTCCATAAAGCAAGAACACTCATTCTGTATATATTACATATATAACTTTGTGTTGCTGTGGCAAGTAAAATGCTGCCGATATTTACTGCCACCTGATATGCAAAACAATGTTCAAAATAATATTTTTTAAATGTATAATGGACAACTTTATGTTGAAGTTGGTCATTTTAGACCGACGTGCCTCAGTGGAAGACTTTAATATTTGTGTTGAAGTCGGTCATTTGAGACCAACATGCCTTCGCGCGTTACAACTGCTACAAATTCATACTTGCACTTCGTTTCAATTTTGTGTATTTATTTTTATTCAAGAAAAATCGTATTCATCAGACCCCACATTTACACATAATTATTATAGGGTCGCATTTAGTGGGCGCAGTTTTCATCCCTTACTATATAGGCTAGACGATTTTACAGTGCATGTAATCCCCGAGGCTATAATTAAACGCGGCATTATGACATCAGAACGAGAACTGATTTTGTGTTAATTTTATTTGCCTCGCAATTCATCTAGACGAACTATTGTTCTTCTCAGAAGTGTGTATACTTCTAAAATATGCATCTCTACAGTTTGATTAAAACAGTAACTCACCATATACTGTTAAAACATTTCGGGAAATTCGATTTTGAAAGACGATACATATATATATATATATCTACAGCCGCGTGAAAAAAGGTTGACCCCCCATGAAAATTATATACTTATATACTTATATCGATTGCATCATGGGTAATCCAAAAATGTGCTTTTCAGACATTTTTTTAACAAAACATATATCAGGTATGAATGAAATATGTACGAGTAAAACATTGTTAGCCCATCACTGTATTCTTAACTTTACTTTCTCCACGTCGCACTAGCTAGGTTTATTCTATTTCCCTAAACGAGGCTGAAGTATTCAGTAAATTGATCTCAAACCCTGTAGCCTAAGTTTAGGTTTACTATCACTGTGAAACACGTTCTACTTTATCTTATCGTAGTTCGACCACGTTTGTAATTCTGCCCAACAAACAACCAAATTAAACACTCCACAGCCAAACGCAGCTAAAATATTTTTCCCGTTATGATCATGAAGTCCGCAAAAGAGCTAAAATTTCACTTGGAACACATTTGTTTCCTTTTGCGTTTTTTTGGGAGGTAATTATTTCGCATATGAAGTATTGATCAAACATATTTTATTTTATTCAGAATTGAATGCGACCGGTTTTCGTTTTGCTGTTCGCGATGCGTTTGCCACTGGTTCCGGTCGACCGAAACGCTGCCGTGACTTCAACTGAACTCACTCGGGGACGGCGCAGCCGGGGGGTTAGGGAGGCTATAGCTTCCCCACTTTTTTGCCCCAAAAATATTTTGCCTAGTTAATTCACAGTCAGTTTAAGACTATAGTTTGGTCATACCGGTTCAATGACTATTTTTGACCCACTTGAAATTTCGCTCTGCCGCCCTGTCACTGTATTCTGAACTTTACTTTCTCCACATTGCACTAGCTAGGTTTATTCTATTTCCCTGAATGAGGCTGAAGTATTCACAAAATTGCTTTCAAACCCTGGAGCATAAGTTTAAATCTTATTATCAATGCGAAACACGCGCGTTCTATTTTATCTTATGGTAGTTCGACGTGTGCGATTCTACCAAAACAAAACAACCAAATTAAATTAATTAAACATAGCACAACTCAGTTACAAAAATCACATTTAGTTATTGAAAAGGAAAGAAAGAACCGAAGTTGTAATCTGTTTAAATTGTGGACCAGAATTAAATGGTTTTGGTAAATAATGTCTACCACGTGGGAGATAAATTTTAAAATTGGTCGTCAGTTAAACTCACAGTAAGTGAAACGTATTATTTACTTTGGACTCACTAGGTTGTAAAAGTATTTGTATTCCCGAAAATCATTCAAATATAATCTTTAGTAATAAAATAAATAAGCTGTTACAAAGTTTGATTAAATCTTACCCATTTAATATAACTTGAATTTTATCTCGCATAGAGTTCTAAAGTTGTTAAATGCAAGATATGTCAGAATTTAATTAAATATGCATCGCGAAAAGCAAAACGAAAACCGGCCGCATTCGATTCTGAATAAAATAAAATATGTTTGATCAATACTTCATATGCGAAATAATTACCTCCCAAAAAAACGCAAAAGAAAAAAATGTGTTCCAAGTGAAAATTTACTTCTTTTGCAGACTCCATAATGGCAAAACTCTTTTAGCTGCGTTTGGCTCTGAAGTGTTTAATTTGGTTGTTTGTTGGGCAGAATTGCAAACGTGGTCGAACGTGATTCCCAGTGATAGTAAACTTAAACTTAGGCTCCAGAGTTTGAGATTAATTGAGTGAATACTTCAGCCTCGTTTAGGGAAATAGAATAAACCTAGCTAGTGCGACGTGGAGAAAGTAAAGTTAAGAATACAGTGAGTTCCTTGAAGTCTTAGCAGCGTTTCGGTCGACTGGACCCAGTGGCAAACGCATGGAATAAATTAGTACAACTAAAACTGAAAATAACACTTGTTTTCTTCAACTGATGGGCCCATATGACCTAACAATGTTTTACTCGTACATATTTCATTCCTACCTGAGATATTTTTTGTTAAAAAAATGTCTGAAAAACACATTTTTGGATTACCCATGATGCAATCGATATAAGTATATAAGTATATAAGTATATATAGTCAATGCCAAAAAGGTTGTCCAGCAGAACATAATATAATATTATAATATCCATTGTTTTGGCCTATTGTTTTGGCCTAGACAATAGCCCAAAACAATGGATATTATAGTATTATATTATATTCTGCTTGACAACCTTTTTGGCATTGACTGTATATATGTACCAACACAACACCAGCTATAGGCGAAGTCAGCTACTTCAATTTCGAGCCAAATTCTCCAGTTACTGTGCGTCGAGTTAAAAAAAACTTTATCAGGCCTCCTCTGTATTTCATTTGTTGCGATTCACATCAACGCGTTGTAGTGTTATTGTCAGACTGACCCATGGTCAGTGAGTTGGCGACGGAGTAAACCAGTCCCTAGCCTTATCCATCTCCAAATTACCATTTCGACTGTTTGGGGACTATTTATCGAGTTCTGCAGCTGTTAGTGTTGATTGAGCGCACACATCTCCCACATGGTTATAAACGACTGCTATTTCACATATAAATACACTAAAGGTAACGAGAAGGTAACGTCAAACCAAACAGCAATTAATTAAATTTACACATTTAATTATTAATGAAATTAAATATCGATTACTGTTATCAACCTGCATTCCAGGCACTCCATTCTGCTAACACCATTCCTACTAACAACTCGCCTGTTGGGGTAATGCTTTCTACTCGCCCCAGGCCGTTTCATATCAGGAACATCGTACGATTTAATGACGATTTCTGGATTTTCTCACAAACACCCACATCGTCGGCATCGTCTTATTCAGTACCACAACTCTCACCCTCCACAATAACTCGTTCCTGCGCATGCGCGCATTCACAAGTTAAAAATTAAGTGAAGTGACTGCAAGTGAACTGATCATACTTGTTCATTTTAATCTATAATTCAGTATTCATAAACAAACGTAGACAGTAATCAATTCGAGAGTTTTTTCTTCTTTGATCATTGAGCACGGACACTTACTTTACCTACTATTTCTTTAATACTTTGCATTCGTTTTAAAAATATAATTTAATTGTTACGATTAAATAAGACACTTAATAAGAAATTAGATTCATTTAACCATTTATCACTAAGGACACTTTTAAGTATTGGTAGCAGTGTGGACCATGACCAGGTTCTTAGCGCCTGTTCGCTGCCAAAACTTGTCTACAGAAGAATAATTCATCTCTCTTTTATTATGATATTAAAAAAGTATGAAACATAACGTAGAAGGAGGAATCAGTCCACAACATTCCATCACAAATGCCACTTCTTAAACCATAATAGGCATTTACAAGCACTTAAAAATGGTTCAATACTAATCTATGGCTAAAACTATTTCAGGATACAAATGTACGAAGAAAGAATTCCATTGTGACAATGGCCAATGTGTGGAGAAGAGCCGAAGATGTAACGGTATCCAGGACAGCTGCCTTGATGGAACGGACGAGAAGGACTGTGTCTGTCCGTCGGATTACTTCACGTGCTCCAACGGAAAGTGTGTCGTATACACTGACCTATGTAATGGAGTAAAGAACTGCAAAGATGGAACAGATGAAGAGAATTGTGGTAAGGAACTAGACGAGCTTAATTAATAGTGATATAATTTATGATCAAAAATTATTGCCAAAGAATTAAACGACCCTGAGGTCGCTGTATATGTGTTTAACTTGAAACTTATTACCCTAGATAACGAGTGTTCGGGTAGATACCAATGCTTTGACGGATCGTGTGTTTCGCTGTCGTCAACGTGCATCTCAAAGAAGACATGTGAGGATGATACCCACCGACCACCCATATGCAGTATGTATAATAGTTTATTTCGCACCGCACATGAGAACATAAAAAATATCCAATTGATAATTTTCCAAGACTACACACCTCGAATGTCTTGAAGATAATTATTCTTGGATTATCGTTAATTTCCCAGCGTTTCAAAAGACTCAGCATAATTAACGAATAAAATAAGAACATTCAAAAGATATTAGCACCGTTGTGAAACGCGCAAATTATAAACAGTCCTCTCAAAATTGCGTAGTATAAAGGATACTATTCTAAAAATAGATTTCCTACGTTAGTGGTTTAACTTGTGACGACATAATTCCCTGTCATTGGCAAAATACCTAAATGAACTGTATTCTCTCTAATTTATATCCCATAACTCATTCTCCTTTACAGTCTACTCCTTTCGGTAAACACACGCTAGATATCTTTTTTTTAAACACCATACTGCATATACAATGTCAGGGTAATGTTATTTGTGTTTTATCAGATTATTGTACTATTGATGGCAAAACCTGTGGTCAGAGTTCAAACAGTTCGACAAGGAAGAGCTCATGTGACAAAGCCAGAGGTATCTCTATTTTACAAACTTGTGACGATAGGTATCTTACATACGTTGATACATGTACAACATAGTGATACATGCAAGGCTTATTCTCGTAAATCGAGGTGAATTAAGTATACTCTTCTCGTCGGTCTAACTTTTACTCTGATATGAGAATGGGAAGCCTGGCTCTTCTGCACCAGGGCTTCGTACCCACACTAGGAAATTCCAACTGCCGCTCAAAAGTAGCGCCCCAAACTAATGCACAAAGAAGCCCATATAGCTAGCCCAAAAGGAGATGTTCTAAGCCTAAAGCGCGCACGACCAAGGCATAAACAATAAGAACACAGGCTATTCGCGCCAGTCCCTTTCAATGCGAGTATAAATAAGAACACCACTAGCGAACAGGCTCAGTTCATGTCAGATGCGATTCAACTAGCTCCGCAGTCTGTTCTCCTCCTGACCAGCCGCCAGCTCAGCTTGAGGTTTTAATCTTTATTTCGTATTTATTCCCATATTTATCTTGGCTTTCCCTCTCGGTTCCCTGCCTTTTCCTACTTCCCTTTCCCTGCCAGTTCGGTTTTGTGTGCACGTTGGTCTGAGTAGCCATTAGGGCTGAGTAGCCAGTTATAGTTAATTTGTACGTGCTTCACCTCACAAATACGGATTTCTGCAGTTGCTGAATAATTCCCTTTCTCTCCCTGTACGGTTTTGTATGCACGTTGGGCTAAGTAGCCAGGGCTGAGCAGCCAGTTATAGTTAATTTGTACGTGCTAAAGTGGCATCACAAATACGGATTTGTCCAGTCGCTGGATAATTCCCTTTCTCTCCCCGTACGGTTTTGTATGCACGTTGGGCTGAGTAGCCAGGGCTGAGCAGCCAGTTATATAGTTAATTTGTACCTACTTGGCCTCACAAATACGGATTTGTGCAGTTGCTGGATAATTCCCTTTCTCTCCCTGTACGGTTTTGTATGCACGTTGGGCTGAGTAGCCATGCAGTTATAGTTAATTTCATTCAGGCGCGATATCGACTGACTATCGAATATCGGATGATATCAGATATTTTTTATAGTCTAATATCAAACAAATATCATCGAATATCGGATATTTTTCATTCAAGGTATTGCCACACTATCGGATAATTTATTCCGTCTACATAATATCGGGTAATATCGAATATAACTTGAGTAAAAGTAAGGGGGTCTATCTAATTAGATATCTAATAGACATCTAACGTGATAATATCGGATAATATCGAATATCAAGCACTTGAGTAAAAGTAAGGGGGTCTATCTAATTAGATATCTAATCTACATCTAACGTGATAATATCGGATAATATCGAATATCGAGCACTTGAGTAAAGGTAAGGGGGTCTATCTAATAGACATCTAACGTGATAATATCGGATAATATCGGATAGTATCGAATATCAAGCACTTGAGTAAAGGTAAAGGGGGCTTATCTAATTAGATATCTAATAGACATATATCATTCATATATATCCGATATTATCGAGATATAATTATCCGATATTCGATAGTCAGTCGATATCGCGCCTAACTCGTTAATTCGTACGTGCCTGGCCTCTCGAATACGGATTTCTGCTTGTAACCCAGTTATAGTTGTTCTATATGCGTTTTGTTGCCTTCAGTGGATTGTTATGGGTTTCTATGACCAGATGTCGTTCGTTCTACGCGGGTCATCTAGTGCGTGTTTTGCCTGATTGAAAACACCGATGGCTTAATTATTTACCCGCGGTCGGTCACAGTGCCTTGCTTATTGCGCGCTTCTATAGCCGTTTCTAGTTGATTGTTATTTAGTACTCTCAGTCTAGTGCGTTTTATGCGAATTGATTCAGACGTGGCCTCCTTGTGGTTAGCACAACGTTTTGGACTGGTATATATATTTATATTTGGTTTCTGCACGGCATCTGCAGGTTTTGTAGTTGTTTATCGCACTTTCATGGTTTCACATTGTGCATTTGAGACTCGCATTTTATTCAGTTGTCATCTGGCGAAGGTACTTGTTTAGGCCATGTTTTTTTTAAGCATTTTCTGCCCTCATATTCCTTATTTGTTTATGTTATTTCATGCGGTATACGATTGCCTGGCTTTCAGTTATCGTTTTTATTTGTTTAGCCCTTTTATTGCCATACCTGTCATATTCGTTTCCATGGTCTAATTATCTGCTTCCCCTTGTCCGTTGGCTTTTAGCTCTTTCATTATAGTGATATTGTTTGCCTCAGTTGTTTACTCGGTCGGCTCCATTGTTCCTTTCTGCTCCGTTGCCCCCTTTGTTCTCCGCCCTATGGCAGCCTGAAAGGGATACTAATTCCCTAGTTGGATTACTGACGCTCAGGTTGTCATCTCCTGGGTCCTCCCGCGCGTTTAGGCGGTATAGCATTCATTTATTATATTTTCCATTCCCCTATAGCCCTTTCTGAGTTACTGGTTTGTTTCATTTCTGACCCACGGGATGGCAGCTCAGTTGCACAAGTATTTATACTTTTGTCTACTATTTCTATTTTATACGCTTGGCTTGGACATCTCTAATGGCTACCTGTCCCAGCCGACTACACCACAAGGGAGGGTAGTCAACAGTCATCTCACGGGTTCCGCTATGCAATCTCGGTTGCGATTGTATTTGAAAGAAGCGGGAGTCGACGAAGGTGAAACTTTGCACAGTTTCAGAGCTGGCGTAGCTATCACACTAACCTTATCAGGGAGTCAGCTAGCCGACACAATGAGTCATGTTGGTTGGCTCAACGCACCGATTGCCTCTTAATATTTAAGCTCGCTCAAGTGCTGCGTTCTGGAGGCCCCTCTGAATTATTGTCGGCTGATGATTCCCTCACTCGTTCGTCCACTTCCTTCTACTCAGACTTTAAACAATTTAAGGCACTTCCCTTCGCGACCCCCTCTTTAGTTAAGTTTGGGAGTTGTGTTTGTGTCTAGGTTAGGGCTTAGGTAATCGAGGGGTCAGCTTATTAAGTATGGGTGTATCGCTGGGGGTTTGGGGTTTAGACCCTATAAATTGCATTCCCTTGTCGCGGTCGCCTTTTCCCATTCTTATTAGATGAGCGTGAAAGGGAGTGTCGCGAATAGTATGCTATTCGCGCCAGTCCCTTTCAATGCGAGTATAAATAAGAACACCACTAGCGAACAGGCGCAGTTCATGTCAGATACGATTCAGCCTCCCGCAGTGGTAAACATGCCTCATATCGGTCTTCCCCTTCACGCTCTCTCTCTCTCTATCTGGGGCTGTGTTCATGTTTCCCTCCCCTCTCCTCCCTATTTCCTTGCCACTTCCACTCCGTTTGAACACGGTCGCCTTTTCCCATTCTTATTTGATGAACGTGAAAGGGAGTGTCGCGAATAGTATGCTATACGAAGAACCGTCGCGTCTAAGAAAATGAATGTAGACAGAAGTGGTATTCTCTACTGATACATCAACATTGATTGTATATATTTTCATTAGACGTGTCCTGCTGGTTAGATGCCTACACACTAGGAGATGAAAATAGATACTCAAGCTCAGGCACAAATATAGCCCAAAAAATGTCGATTTTTTGCCTGGTAAAGCACAGGCAGCCCACACATGACCACATGCGACCAGGTTCTATATTGTCATTTCTTCCAATTTCAATGGTTACGTTTTCTACCTACCATTCTTCAATTGATTAGTATGACTAATATGAAATGGTTATAACCATTTAAATTGGTTATTCCAACCTGTCAGTATTTGCAGGAGTAACTTAAATAGTATTGGTCCAGTACGATTGAGGCATGCATGTGTAACAATGTGATTTTGTAATGACATGACGAATATGTTGCGAATCTTCATTAATTAGGGGGGACTTGTGCAATTTGTGGGGGAGGGGGGGAGGAATTTCCATGTTGCAACAAGGGGTTAAATGGATTGGAACAAGCTGTTGCGATGTCGCTTTTGCCCTAAAATGCATGAAATACCATTCAGGAGGACTTAGATTTTCACAATTTCTGGGACAGCATGCCCCCAGCTTCCTACAGTAGTGTGGGAGCCAGCTTACAATCAATGCAAAAACATCTACATGTATTCTTTCCACTCCTGTCAGCAATGATTACTAAGAGGAGGGCAGTTAGGCTAAGAGGAGGGCAGTTAAAATATCATGGTCACCTGGTAGTCATGCGCAGTAGGCGTGCAGAAAGTACTAATTAGGATATCAAAATCTGGCCATCCCTTCATGTAGGACGACACGAATTGCTACCAAATTGTATTGTATTGTATTGTATTGTGTTGCGTTCTAATGTTGTATTGAATTGTATTGTGTTGTTTTCTATTTTTGGTAAAAATTTGTGTCGTCATACATAAAGGGATTGCCCAAAATCTTCCCGGTTGAGCGAGCGTACGTGAGAAGGTCGTAAAGGGAGGGTTTGTAGTAACATTTTGAAGCCTGGCGGCCCTGTATTAGGGAACCACGTTGTAACTATGGCTTCAGAGTTGATGGAGGAAGAAGTTGAGTTGGATATGATAACATTTGGACAGATAGTTATGTACTTAGAATGTTGAACATGCTTGATTTGGAAAATTATGCATAAAATCTGATATCGACGAATTATGTCCAAACACTGCACGAAAATCTAACAAAAAGTACATTAAAAATACTTTCTGATGCCAAACAAACCACAGGAACACAAAGAGCATATTCGTCTGATCAACCGACATACATATGAAGCTGTAAAATAGGGTTCCAGTTCATAAAAGCCAATAGTTCGAACTAGTACAAACACGCTAGTATTTAAAGCTCAAAGGATTTTCTTCACAAGTAAACATTGTAGTGTCAAGCACTACAGAATGCTTACAAAACTGTAGGAAACCTCCCGTTTAAAAATTCCCTGATGTCCAAATAATCACAGCAGCTTACACAGGATAGTCTTCTGAGCAATCTACATTCATTTGAAGCTATCAAAATTGTTTTGGAGTCCATAAAAACCGATAGGTCGAACTAGTACAAACAAGCTTGTTAGTTATAAACAGACTTCCGTTGCAAATAAACATTATTCTATGGCCATTATTCTATGGTCTGTAGGCAAACTCCCGTTTAAAAATTTCCTGATGCCCATATAACCAGAGCAGCTCACACAGGATAGTCTTATGAGTAATCGAAATTCGTTTGAAGGTATCTAAATTGTTTTGGAGTTGAAAACCGATAGATCGAACTAGTACAAACAAGCTTGTTATTAATTCACAGACTGCGTTATGAGTAAACAGCGCGCTATACTATGCTTGCAAAAGTGTACGAAATGCACCGTTCAAACATTCCCTGATTCCAAATAACTACAGCAGCTCACACAGGATAGCCATGTGAACAGGATAGCCAAGTGAACAATCGACATTCATTTGAAGTTATAAAAATTGTTTTTCAAGCACACGACATCCGATAAATCGAACTAGTACAAACATACCGTCAGTTCACGCCACGCTGACTTCGTGTATTTTTCAAAATTTTCTAGCTCATTATTGCAAAACAAACAAAAAAAGGCTATAGAACTAATCAATATATACATCTAAAATACTGTACGAAGTTTGGAGGACTTGATGGCCCATGCAAGGTTTTAGATTGAACCAGATTATACCACGCTCGCATTGATGGCGGATAAGTTGAATTTCCCGTGGCCCACGGAAAACTCAACTATCTCGTCTCTACTGCGCATGCGCATAAACCGATTACTTTGTCCATTTAAAGTGCATATAAGTCCTGGCTAATTATATTTCTTACGAAGAGACTAGAGGCCATTGACAAAGGATTCCGGAATAAAAAGTGTATTTGATTTATTTGTTATGGTGTATAGAGGTAATCGGCTAACGCTGTTGCCACCCACAACCTTCGCCATTTAAGTACGGACCGCCCGACAAAATAAGGCTATTCCGAACACTAAACGAACTCCTCTGACACATCGCGGGCATTTTTTATGACTTCGCTTGTCCCCCCTCCCCCTTCACAATGTTGGGATAGAAAGGCAACATTTCGGTCTTCTCGAAAACCAACATTGAAATGGGGGAGGGGGATTGTGTTAAAAATAGCCGGAAATTGCTGAAGAGGTCCGACTTAAATGGCAGGGGTTGTCTGAGCGAACGGCACCCACGTCCAGGGCATTTAATTAGCTTCAGTAGATTGTGCCAGCTTTTTTGAGCCGTCTTTGTCTCTAAATGGGCACCAAATGAAATTCTTAATATGACCATACATACAGTGACGTCATGCCTATATGACGTCATAAAAGTAGGGGGGAGGGGTGGCGTACATATGAAAAAAATATAGAATTACGGCTTTAAAAAATAAAATTCTAAAATTAAATACATTTTTACTAAATTTATTAATACCGATACACATTTACGATTTCAAAGTCACAATAGCTTGTGAATATTATTTTTTTAAAGCCGTGCATGTGCCAAACTTTGAAACGGCTAACGAATTTTCGATCACGACTCATATCAGCTGTGTTAATAATGCCGAGCTTGAGGGCCGAATTCAGCGAACAATATATCTACTGACTTATAGTAGGGCCGACACTGAGAAATTTCCCAACAGAGAAAGCTTTGCCCAAGCCGTTATCGAAGGATGGGAGCAAAATAACAACAAGGTTATTCAATGGCTGGTTTCTTTAGAGGTTCACGCAGAGCTTGAAGTGCCAAATCTGGAAACGAATCGCTACCACTATCACATGGCTCTGATGTTAAAGACGAAATCAAGGTGGTTGTATGTAAAAAGATATCTATCGTAGTCGAAAACAAATAATAAAACGCAAAAGCAACAGTTGTAACGGACTCACTGTACTTTTAGCGCGCGTGACAGTAGCCGGAAGTGATCATCTCTACAATTCTCCGTTCATTTCTCCAACACAAAACGATGATTTCTGCCTGTAATTGCAAGCCTCAGCCAAGAAAACTTGCTCTATAGTATGAGTTTTGGACGCTGAACACGATGAACTGAGTACTTTGTGTGATACAGGCTTTCAACTTAGAGTTTGCTCATTTCTCCCCTCATTGTAAATAAAACTCCATCTAAAATTTGAATTTATTAACCGTTACAACGGAGAAATGTTCAAACCAGCATTTCGGCGCATCCTATGTACTTCTAGAACGCTTTATATGACACAACTTAAACAGTATATATGTTATGAAAACGTTTTAACGGTATAAGTGCATGGAAATACGTCTAAATAAGTTACTTTGCATGGAGAAATGGAGAGGAGAAATGCCGATGGAAAACAACAGCTTATGCTGTTGTGTGACTGCTGCCGTGACACGGCTGAAATGCAGGGCCGAACGGGGAAAAAGGCCAACAAGCCATAGCAATAGTTCTGGAACGGATTAACATTTTATAAACTGTGTTATTTGTTATATATTAGACAGGAGTAGGTTATGAATAAATTTGTAAGAGCAGGCTTGATCGGCCGAGTCCGAGATCAGTTCAGTACACTACGCTCAGTGGGTAACGTAACGGTTACAGTTACCACGAATAAATCGGCAGTGACAGTTCTCAGAATATGCAACCGTTGTTGTCCTTTTCCATCTCTAGTATCTGGTCCTATGTCCCTTCTGTTCTACAACAGTGTGCAATCTTTTTGGCATGCTTTCAACAGCGTTGTCAACGAACTGTAGTGGGATATTATTCAGATGCCGGGATACACGAGCTTTGAATTGCTCGAACGACTCGCGCGTAATTTTCTGTTTGATAGCGTCTTTCTCTAAAGATGACTTAATTGTGTTGAAACAATTCTCTATCGGATTGAGATCAGCACTGCGAGGCGGAATCCGGTGGAATTCTGTTTCTATACTGAGTAGCTATATATAGATTGCAGGGCTTTGTGAAACACGCATGCTTCTAGACTGATGAAACAATTTGAACATTTGATGAAACGCAAATGCTGCACCGGAATTAATACTGAAAACAGTAGAAACGGATACATCTACAGCATAAACGAATCCCCTTTATCCACTTTTTTGAGCATTGAGTGTGATCACTGAACCTAATTGTGCGAAAACAATTAAGTAAAATATTTGGATACGCCCTCGGATAGTATTTTACCCGTGGTATCGGGCTTTTTCATCAAATTTGCATTGACAAGCGTATCCGTATTCCCACCAAGTGTTTACTGTCCCCTCTCGTTTTGAGCTGTTTTCGTTAAATTCCCTGGACGTTATTAACAATTATACCATGTGAGCTACCTAAAATCTCGCCTCAGACAACCTTCGCCATTTAAGTACGGACCGCCCGACAAAATAAGGCTATTCCGAACACTAAACGAACTCCTCTGACACATCGCGGGCATTTTTTATGACTTCGCTTGTCCCCCCTCCCCCTTCACAATGTTGGGATAGAAAGGCAACATTTCGGTCTTCTCGAAAACCAACATTGAAATGGGGGAGGGGGATTGTGTTAAAAATAGCCGGAAATTGCTGAAGAGGTCCGACTTAAATGGCAGGGGTTGTCTGAGCGAACGGCACCCACGTCCAGGGCATTTAATTAGCTTCAGTAGATTGTGCCAGCTTTTTTGAGCCGTCTTTGTCTCTAAATGGGCACCAAATGAAATTCTTAATATGACCATACATACAGTGACGTCATGCCTATATGACGTCATAAAAGTAGGGGGGAGGGGTGGCGTACATATGAAAAAAATATAGAATTACGGCTTTAAAAAATAAAATTCTAAAATTAAATACATTTTTACTAAATTTATTAATACCGATACACATTTACGATTTCAAAGTCACAATAGCTTGTGAATATTATTTTTTTAAAGCCGTGCATGTGCCAAACTTTGAAACGGCTAACGAATTTTCGATCACGACTCATATCAGCTGTGTTAATAATGCCGAGCTTGAGGGCCGAATTCAGCGAACAATATATCTACTGACTTATAGTAGGGCCGACACTGAGAAATTTCCCAACAGAGAAAGCTTTGCCCAAGCCGTTATCGAAGGATGGGAGCAAAATAACAACAAGGTTATTCAATGGCTGGTTTCTTTAGAGGTTCACGCAGAGCTTGAAGTGCCAAATCTGGAAACGAATCGCTACCACTATCACATGGCTCTGATGTTAAAGACGAAATCAAGGTGGTTGTATGTAAAAAGATATCTATCGTAGTCGAAAACAAATAATAAAACGCAAAAGCAACAGTTGTAACGGACTCACTGTACTTTTAGCGCGCGTGACAGTAGCCGGAAGTGATCATCTCTACAATTCTCCGTTCATTTCTCCAACACAAAACGATGATTTCTGCCTGTAATTGCAAGCCTCAGCCAAGAAAACTTGCTCTATAGTATGAGTTTTGGACGCTGAACACGATGAACTGAGTACTTTGTGTGATACAGGCTTTCAACTTAGAGTTTGCTCATTTCTCCCCTCATTGTAAATAAAACTCCATCTAAAATTTGAATTTATTAACCGTTACAACGGAGAAATGTTCAAACCAGCATTTCGGCGCATCCTATGTACTTCTAGAACGCTTTATATGACACAACTTAAACAGTATATATGTTATGAAAACGTTTTAACGGTATAAGTGCATGGAAATACGTCTAAATAAGTTACTTTGCATGGAGAAATGGAGAGGAGAAATGCCGATGGAAAACAACAGCTTATGCTGTTGTGTGACTGCTGCCGTGACACGGCTGAAATGCAGGGCCGAACGGGGAAAAAGGCCAACAAGCCATAGCAATAGTTCTGGAACGGATTAACATTTTATAAACTGTGTTATTTGTTATATATTAGACAGGAGTAGGTTATGAATAAATTTGTAAGGGCAGGCTTGATCGGCCGAGTCCGAGATCAGTTCAGTACACTACGCTCAGTGGGTAACGTAACGGTTACAGTTACCACGAATAAATCGGCAGTGACAGTTCTCAGAATATGCAACCGTTGTTGTCCTTTTCCATCTCTAGTATCTGGTCCTATGTCCCTTCTGTTCTACAACAGTGTGCAATCTTTTTGGCATGCTTTCAACAGCGTTGTCAACGAACTGTAGTGGGATATTATTCAGATGCCGGGATACACGAGCTTTGAATTGCTCGAACGACTCGCGCGTAATTTTCTGTTTGATAGCGTCTTTCTCTAAAGATGACTTAATTGTGTTGAAACAATTCTCTATCGGATTGAGATCAGCACTGCGAGGCGGAATCCGGTGGAATTCTGTTTCTATACTGAGTAGCTATATATAGATTGCAGGGCTTTGTGAAACACGCATGCTTCTAGACTGATGAAACAATTTGAACATTTGATGAAACGCAAATGCTGCACCGGAATTAATACTGAAAACAGTAGAAACGGATACATCTACAGCATAAACGAATCCCCTTTATCCACTTTTTTGAGCATTGAGTGTGATCACTGAACCTAATTGTGCGAAAACAATTAAGTAAAATATTTGGATACGCCCTCGGATAGTATTTTACCCGTGGTATCGGGCTTTTTCATCAAATTTGCATTGACAAGCGTATCCGTATTCCCACCAAGTGTTTACTGTCCCCTCTCGTTTTGAGCTGTTTTCGTTAAATTCCCTGGACGTTATTAACAATTATACCATGTGAGCTACCTAAAATCTCGCCTCAGACAACCTTCGCCATTTAAGTACGGACCGCCCGACAAAATAAGGCTATTCCGAACACTAAACGAACTCCTCTGACACATCGCGGGCATTTTTTATGACTTCGCTTGTCCCCCCTCCCCCTTCACAATGTTGGGATAGAAAGGCAACATTTCGGTCTTCTCGAAAACCAACATTGAAATGGGGGAGGGGGATTGTGTTAAAAATAGCCGGAAATTGCTGAAGAGGTCCGACTTAAATGGCAGGGGTTGTCTGAGCGAACGGCACCCACGTCCAGGGCATTTAATTAGCTTCAGTAGATTGTGCCAGCTTTTTTGAGCCGTCTTTGTCTCTAAATGGGCACCAAATGAAATTCTTAATATGACCATACATACAGTGACGTCATGCCTATATGACGTCATAAAAGTAGGGGGGAGGGGTGGCGTACATATGAAAAAAATATAGAATTACGGCTTTAAAAAATAAAATTCTAAAATTAAATACATTTTTACTAAATTTATTAATACCGATACACATTTACGATTTCAAAGTCACAATAGCTTGTGAATATTATTTTTTTAAAGCCGTGCATGTGCCAAACTTTGAAACGGCTAACGAATTTTCGATCACGACTCATATCAGCTGTGTTAATAATGCCGAGCTTGAGGGCCGAATTCAGCGAACAATATATCTACTGACTTATAGTAGGGCCGACACTGAGAAATTTCCCAACAGAGAAAGCTTTGCCCAAGCCGTTATCGAAGGATGGGAGCAAAATAACAACAAGGTTATTCAATGGCTGGTTTCTTTAGAGGTTCACGCAGAGCTTGAAGTGCCAAATCTGGAAACGAATCGCTACCACTATCACATGGCTCTGATGTTAAAGACGAAATCAAGGTGGTTGTATGTAAAAAGATATCTATCGTAGTCGAAAACAAATAATAAAACGCAAAAGCAACAGTTGTAACGGACTCACTGTACTTTTAGCGCGCGTGACAGTAGCCGGAAGTGATCATCTCTACAATTCTCCGTTCATTTCTCCAACACAAAACGATGATTTCTGCCTGTAATTGCAAGCCTCAGCCAAGAAAACTTGCTCTATAGTATGAGTTTTGGACGCTGAACACGATGAACTGAGTACTTTGTGTGATACAGGCTTTCAACTTAGAGTTTGCTCATTTCTCCCCTCATTGTAAATAAAACTCCATCTAAAATTTGAATTTATTAACCGTTACAACGGAGAAATGTTCAAACCAGCATTTCGGCGCATCCTATGTACTTCTAGAACGCTTTATATGACACAACTTAAACAGTATATATGTTATGAAAACGTTTTAACGGTATAAGTGCATGGAAATACGTCTAAATAAGTTACTTTGCATGGAGAAATGGAGAGGAGAAATGCCGATGGAAAACAACAGCTTATGCTGTTGTGTGACTGCTGCCGTGACACGGCTGAAATGCAGGGCCGAACGGGGAAAAAGGCCAACAAGCCATAGCAATAGTTCTGGAACGGATTAACATTTTATAAACTGTGTTATTTGTTATATATTAGACAGGAGTAGGTTATGAATAAATTTGTAAGAGCAGGCTTGATCGGCCGAGTCCGAGATCAGTTCAGTACACTACGCTCAGTGGGTAACGTAACGGTTACAGTTACCACGAATAAATCGGCAGTGACAGTTCTCAGAATATGCAACCGTTGTTGTCCTTTTCCATCTCTAGTATCTGGTCCTATGTCCCTTCTGTTCTACAACAGTGTGCAATCTTTTTGGCATGCTTTCAACAGCGTTGTCAACGAACTGTAGTGGGATATTATTCAGATGCCGGGATACACGAGCTTTGAATTGCTCGAACGACTCGCGCGTAATTTTCTGTTTGATAGCGTCTTTCTCTAAAGATGACTTAATTGTGTTGAAACAATTCTCTATCGGATTGAGATCAGCACTGCGAGGCGGAATCCGGTGGAATTCTGTTTCTATACTGAGTAGCTATATATAGATTGCAGGGCTTTGTGAAACACGCATGCTTCTAGACTGATGAAACAATTTGAACATTTGATGAAACGCAAATGCTGCACCGGAATTAATACTGAAAACAGTAGAAACGGATACATCTACAGCATAAACGAATCCCCTTTATCCACTTTTTTGAGCATTGAGTGTGATCACTGAACCTAATTGTGCGAAAACAATTAAGTAAAATATTTGGATACGCCCTCGGATAGTATTTTACCCGTGGTATCGGGCTTTTTCATCAAATTTGCATTGACAAGCGTATCCGTATTCCCACCAAGTGTTTACTGTCCCCTCTCGTTTTGAGCTGTTTTCGTTAAATTCCCTGGACGTTATTAACAATTATACCATGTGAGCTACCTAAAATCTCGCCTCAGACAACCTTCGCCATTTAAGTACGGACCGCCCGACAAAATAAGGCTATTCCGAACACTAAACGAACTCCTCTGACACATCGCGGGCATTTTTTATGACTTCGCTTGTCCCCCCTCCCCCTTCACAATGTTGGGATAGAAAGGCAACATTTCGGTCTTCTCGAAAACCAACATTGAAATGGGGGAGGGGGATTGTGTTAAAAATAGCCGGAAATTGCTGAAGAGGTCCGACTTAAATGGCAGGGGTTGTCTGAGCGAACGGCACCCACGTCCAGGGCATTTAATTAGCTTCAGTAGATTGTGCCAGCTTTTTTGAGCCGTCTTTGTCTCTAAATGGGCACCAAATGAAATTCTTAATATGACCATACATACAGTGACGTCATGCCTATATGACGTCATAAAAGTAGGGGGGAGGGGTGGCGTACATATGAAAAAAATATAGAATTACGGCTTTAAAAAATAAAATTCTAAAATTAAATACATTTTTACTAAATTTATTAATACCGATACACATTTACGATTTCAAAGTCACAATAGCTTGTGAATATTATTTTTTTAAAGCCGTGCATGTGCCAAACTTTGAAACGGCTAACGAATTTTCGATCACGACTCATATCAGCTGTGTTAATAATGCCGAGCTTGAGGGCCGAATTCAGCGAACAATATATCTACTGACTTATAGTAGGGCCGACACTGAGAAATTTCCCAACAGAGAAAGCTTTGCCCAAGCCGTTATCGAAGGATGGGAGCAAAATAACAACAAGGTTATTCAATGGCTGGTTTCTTTAGAGGTTCACGCAGAGCTTGAAGTGCCAAATCTGGAAACGAATCGCTACCACTATCACATGGCTCTGATGTTAAAGACGAAATCAAGGTGGTTGTATGTAAAAAGATATCTATCGTAGTCGAAAACAAATAATAAAACGCAAAAGCAACAGTTGTAACGGACTCACTGTACTTTTAGCGCGCGTGACAGTAGCCGGAAGTGATCATCTCTACAATTCTCCGTTCATTTCTCCAACACAAAACGATGATTTCTGCCTGTAATTGCAAGCCTCAGCCAAGAAAACTTGCTCTATAGTATGAGTTTTGGACGCTGAACACGATGAACTGAGTACTTTGTGTGATACAGGCTTTCAACTTAGAGTTTGCTCATTTCTCCCCTCATTGTAAATAAAACTCCATCTAAAATTTGAATTTATTAACCGTTACAACGGAGAAATGTTCAAACCAGCATTTCGGCGCATCCTATGTACTTCTAGAACGCTTTATATGACACAACTTAAACAGTATATATGTTATGAAAACGTTTTAACGGTATAAGTGCATGGAAATACGTCTAAATAAGTTACTTTGCATGGAGAAATGGAGAGGAGAAATGCCGATGGAAAACAACAGCTTATGCTGTTGTGTGACTGCTGCCGTGACACGGCTGAAATGCAGGGCCGAACGGGGAAAAAGGCCAACAAGCCATAGCAATAGTTCTGGAACGGATTAACATTTTATAAACTGTGTTATTTGTTATATATTAGACAGGAGTAGGTTATGAATAAATTTGTAAGAGCAGGCTTGATCGGCCGAGTCCGAGATCAGTTCAGTACACTACGCTCAGTGGGTAACGTAACGGTTACAGTTACCACGAATAAATCGGCAGTGACAGTTCTCAGAATATGCAACCGTTGTTGTCCTTTTCCATCTCTAGTATCTGGTCCTATGTCCCTTCTGTTCTACAACAGTGTGCAATCTTTTTGGCATGCTTTCAACAGCGTTGTCAACGAACTGTAGTGGGATATTATTCAGATGCCGGGATACACGAGCTTTGAATTGCTCGAACGACTCGCGCGTAATTTTCTGTTTGATAGCGTCTTTCTCTAAAGATGACTTAATTGTGTTGAAACAATTCTCTATCGGATTGAGATCAGCACTGCGAGGCGGAATCCGGTGGAATTCTGTTTCTATACTGAGTAGCTATATATAGATTGCAGGGCTTTGTGAAACACGCATGCTTCTAGACTGATGAAACAATTTGAACATTTGATGAAACGCAAATGCTGCACCGGAATTAATACTGAAAACAGTAGAAACGGATACATCTACAGCATAAACGAATCCCCTTTATCCACTTTTTTGAGCATTGAGTGTGATCACTGAACCTAATTGTGCGAAAACAATTAAGTAAAATATTTGGATACGCCCTCGGATAGTATTTTACCCGTGGTATCGGGCTTTTTCATCAAATTTGCATTGACAAGCGTATCCGTATTCCCACCAAGTGTTTACTGTCCCCTCTCGTTTTGAGCTGTTTTCGTTAAATTCCCTGGACGTTATTAACAATTATACCATGTGAGCTACCTAAAATCTCGCCTCAGACAACCTTCGCCATTTAAGTACGGACCGCCCGACAAAATAAGGCTATTCCGAACACTAAACGAACTCCTCTGACACATCGCGGGCATTTTTTATGACTTCGCTTGTCCCCCCTCCCCCTTCACAATGTTGGGATAGAAAGGCAACATTTCGGTCTTCTCGAAAACCAACATTGAAATGGGGGAGGGGGATTGTGTTAAAAATAGCCGGAAATTGCTCAAGAGGTCCGACTTAAATGGCAGGGGTTGCAATTCAGATCATGTGATGACAACAGATGCTACTCTGGGGAATTATTCCTTTTTCATTCTAATCATAATGCAGTCATATCTATCTTAATAAACTTAATTTTCAAAGAGTCAATTCTCCAGAGTAATGTGTGTTTACATCACATGATCTGAATTGGGTGGCAACAGCGTTAGCCGATTACCTCCATTGGCCGTCCAAAGTTGCCCAAAAACGTGTCTTGGGTTGCCTGTGGACGAAAATCAAGCGCGCTAGAGCGCTTTACAAAATTGGCACTGGATCTAGTTTGACGTCATCAACAGAACACGCTCGATGCGCTATTGCATGAAAGGCCTTGCCGAATAAAGCTCTCCGAAACGTTTAGCGCGATATTATCATCTTTCTCGGTTATCTATTCAATTATTTTGCAAATAAGCCAACGTTTTAATGCCGCGAAGAGAGGAGTTCTGTTGATGACGTCACGTTTTATTCTCGTTCCAGTCTCCGAAGGTGCGCGGAAATTATTCTACATTGGAAGTTTAGCCGCTAAAAAAATAATGAAAACATTTTTATTTAGAAATTTCGGATTTTTTTCTCTACCTTTTAAGGTCTAAGCTTTCAAAAAAGCATAATTGGCCAGGGCTTATATGCACTTTAAGCAATTTTTAGAGAGTGACTAGGTACTATACATATGGCATAGGAGGGGGCTACAAAAGTTGTTAAACACTGGTGGGGAAGCCAAATGCACCTCTCCCTCCTTAACGATATATTATATTAAAACTTAGTGGACATGTAATGGAATGTACTACATGGGTACAGTAAATATTTCAGCGGGTGATTATGATAAATGTATAAATATGATGCTGGCAGAATGGCGCGACATACATCCGGGACATTCTATAGTCATCAGCGCCAAATTCAAAAGCTACTCAATGAATCGTGATGAAATTTACAAAGAAATGGTCTCAAACGCGTCAGCGAGGTTACGGTTTCACTCATTTGCGGAAAAACTGAATAGCGTATGCATTAGGCCCACACGGATTTTAGTAGAAGAGATATCATTCGATCATTTCTGCTCAATATAAAAGTTTTTATTCTGCTAGGACTCAACATTGCCGCCGCGTGAGCAGGGTGAATTAGGTTAAGCCAGTACCTAAGGAACCGGGGTGTGAAAACCAATGCTTTGTTCTAAAAATAAATAAGCGCTGCTGTATATCCACAGCCCGAATTGACTGTATTCATTCCAATTTGTTACGCGACCGAACTACACTGTGATTTATGACTTCCGTATACGAAATGTCCAATGCCGATCGGGAGCTCTTTTCAGAGCTCATAGAATCCCCGATCGCTCCAACACTTTTTCGCATATCAGTACCTGATGGCCACGACCCGCTGTACTATATTACATTAACATAACAATGTAAAATTCGCTCGCCCATCATGAACAAATGCAAAAACGGTTTTCATTAATCGTGAGCTTTAACATGAGACGTTTCTTGTATTTCTGTTTGCTCTGGAACTCAAACTACCATAGCCGTGAACGATTCCGCAGTAGGAGATGTTTTAGCTGTGAAGTAACCCTTAAAGGCGGCCTGGAAAAAGTGTTTGTTAAATGAAATGAAAACTAACAGAACAACGTATAAATCGAAAGCGCATCATGAACAAATCCAAGAACGAATTTTTGAAATCGTCAGCTTTAAAATGAGACCTTTCTTGTATTTCAGTTTGCTCTAGAACTCAAATTACCAAATAATGATTCCGCTCTAGTTGTTGTCTTGACGGAAAGGAAATGCGGCACCGTTTTGTATTCAAACCAAAGCGTTTATTTGCTCTAGAAATCACTGATACGAAAAAGCGAAAATGAAAACTAACAGACAACGAATATAAACAACGTAGAAAACGTTTTAGGAGCATCAAAAACAAATATTAGAGCGATTGTTAATGTTTTTCTTTAAAGCAAAATCTTCTCGCTCTATCACTGCATTCCCGCGATAGACCGGTTACAGCGTCATTGGTTACCGTTGTCAAGGCCGAACTGGAGGTCAACCACAATCAAAACAACAGTCGAACACAGTGAATACACCGAGCTAATGCAGCGAAAAAAAGCACCGTTTACTTTTCAGAAATGTCATCTAAACGTTTTTACCCGGCTATTTTAAATGTTTACAACCTTAATAGTCTCGAGAAAGATATCTAACGAAGCTGAAGTACGTATATAGATGGACAGGACCATACGAGATTCCGAGGGCAGTGTGGAAAGACGATCTGAAGACTTGGCCTAGCGTTACCTACAATACATGTCAGAATGTATCTGCTGTTTAAGGAAAGCCCGTATACACAGGACCAGCTTATGAACTATAGAAGCTTTCAGTGCTGCTATAACTTGGGTGGGTCAGGGAAGTCTTGAGCAAATATTTTGGCCTTGGGGAAAGCTGCAGACTCAGCTTCAACAGCCCAACTGAAGATGCCAAACGACGTGACTCCCTCAAAGGATTCTGGGTCACTCTGCTGATTACCCGCCATACAGTCACAGTGAGCTGGCAATATCTTTCCGAGATCTCACAGACAACCCATGGAGTAAGCGGCTTTTCCAACATTCTTTGTGAATGGTTAACCTGCAAAAGAGATGTTTTTAAGTAGTATGAGACATGGGGGTTCTGGACCACTTTTCTTGTGGAACCGTCGAGGGCACTCATACTTCGTGCCATTCAGACTTCGTCTTCATGCCATGAAGTATGAGTGCCCTCGACGGTTCCACAAGAAAAGTTATCCAGAACCCTCATGTCTCATACTACATTTAAGCTCTTAGCCCCAGACCGAACTCCATGATCGTATACATTCGTTTTTACTCCGCATGTTATACCATTTAGACAATAGCTCAAATGAGACATAGGATTACCCTAAGAGATGGAGTGCGAGAAAGGCACTTGTAGTTGGTTGATGTTTGGGAAGGATATGAGGTGTGTGAGGAGTCTAGGTCGTTCTAAGACAGGATACTGCGCCCAGCATAATTTACAGATACGAGGTGGGAGCACGCCACCCACTCCATGTTCGAAGTGTGGTCGGGGCTGTCTTACGAGTTACGGGCTTTGCTCGAAGTGCGGACAAACACAGTACCACCACCTCTGGGACCTACGACGTCGCACTAAGAAGCACTTCGCAAAGGTATTAGCTGAATTGAAAATGACTACTCTACGTTCGATTAGAGAGAAGCCCCCTGCCGCTACTAATCATCGCGGCATAGATTAACTTTGTGGGAAAAGAATATGCATTTAGACAAACGTAATACTTAGTCATACAAGTCGAACTATGTCGTCCTTGGACATATTCTCAGCGTATTCTAACTATATGTCGGTGATGAAAAAGACTTTAGCGGACCTAGTTGATCGTGGGGAAGCGGGAGCAGCTGATTTGGCTAGTCTTAGGTATTTACGCCAAGGAACTGAATGGGGAAGAAGTCTACGTAATAGGTTGTAATTGTGAAGAAAACCATTGCACTGCTGCTAAACGGATTGCTGAACACTTCGGGGTTACTATGGAGGGTGCTCGTGCTGCGAAGAAAGGCTCTAAGAACGCCACGACTTGTGTGAAGCCGGTCTACCACATGTGGCCCGCCGAGGTTTGAACATCAGACCTGTGAACGGCCCCCCTTTCGATCACAAGCCCAGCGCTAAACCCGTTGGGCCACATGTGCTAGACAATGACGTAGGGATGAAAAATCATATTTATGTCTTCCACTATGCTAATTAGCGGCTCGCTGGGCCAGCTGGCAATTAGCCCGTGACACTGTCTGACGTGACTAGACAGAAATATGCATACGAACCAGACATACGAATTAATTTGTTTTCGTAAAGTTGAAATTTGTTTCACGCTTTTTTCACCTGTTCGTTCCGAACTGACCAAAGCTTTATGGCGAATTTCAACTCTCATAGCCTCGTATTTATCTGCTTCGGCAAGGATTATAGTGAACTCAGTGTCAGACACTTTCTCATCATGCAAGGCTTTTGATACGAGATCACGTATCGTATTCACTTTCGTTTTTGCCAACATAGCGGTTTTCTCATGCTTAGAAACTTTGATTCCAAGCTTTTTAGCCCCAACAGCTGTAGAGGCTGAAATTACCCCACAGACCCCACCAACAACACCGACGGGTAGGCCAATCAAAGCCCCAAAGCCGGTTAGAGCAACTGCTAGCCCTGAATCGGATAAAAGCATACCCAGGCTACCTGTGGCCACAGCGACCCCATGAATGATTGTTTGAATCGAATCGCTTGCCATTATATATATATAGCTATGCTATAGCTTACTCAATCTTCAATACGTAGCGAATAGGTCGACCACGGAAGTCTACCACGGCGCCCTTTTCGCCCCGAACAGTCAAGCGAAGGCTGTTTCTTATCGTCCCTAGAGCTCGGACGGCTAGTGAGAGTAGTGAAGCATATGTTGCTTTTGCAAATCTTTCGCCTCGGATCTCTAAGCTAGCCAGGACATTCGATGGCTTTCCCTCGAGAAGTGAGAAGCTAGAATCCACCACATCGCAGTGGACATACGCCGTGTGGATATACGCCGTGTGGATATCTTGGAGCACCAGCTCATGATTACCTACTTTTAGTGATGCGCCCCTCCCATCTTCTACCTTTTACGCACAGTAGAGCGCAGAGAGGTCTGCTGAGCCGAATTGGTTTCTTTACCTCTAGAGTCCAATCCTTACTCGTCGGGGCTTGCATGAATTTGACAATGCCAGCATCGATTGCGGGTTTGAAGTATGGTTGAATGCTTCTCATATCATGATGCCCCGCAGCAATACTGTATTCGTTTCTCACCTCCGGTGTGTTACCACCTCCCCCTGTAAACCACCAGTATGAACCCTTCTCTTCTAGGTTCCACCAACTGTTCTCAAAAGTGACCTCAACTAGTGAAATACTTTGGATACAAAGAGGTTGATCGAAGTAGACCGCCTGGTCAGCCGAGGTACAGGTGACATTGAGGATTACCATAGTGGAACGTTGCTTTGCAATAGTATTAAAGATAAGCCACTACTTCAATACGAACACAATGCCTCTCGTTGTGCCAGACAAAAATGATTGGGGGGATTACCTATCTTCAAAGGATATGGCGGAGATTTCCAGGGGCGGCCCAAGGCTTTCACAAGCCGAGCAGTCCGCTCTACTTGCCGATGGAAATAAGAGGATCGCAGCAATGAATGCCAGGCTGTTGGCGGTCTCCAAGATACCTGCCGCCATTCAAAAAAGCATTGATAAGGTACTACGCGGCATGCGTAGAGGCTTTCCACAAACTCTACGGCTAGCAGCCAAAGATCGGAAAATTCGCTTTCCACTAGCTGACAACATGTGGGGAAAGTCCTTTCAGCTAACCAACCTAGACATTTACGTTAACGACCATGGGTTCTTCGTTGCAACAGTGCCAGACGTGTTTGGAAGCTCGGTTGTGGTTTATGGCGGGCGTGGACCCAACGGCGGGAAGGCTGTTGATGTGCACAAGTGGGTTGCAGGCCCTAACAACGATTTCTGGCCCCAGCAGCTGAATATGGCGATCTTTCTAGCCACAGAGGGCTGTGGTATTTCGGTTGAAATGCTAGGAGATGTACCCCCTCGTGTCGCTGCCTTCCTTCGGTTCCATATCTACTACACGACAAGGCGGATATTGCAGGAGTTGCATGCGGCGCTCCCTGGAACTCCTGCCTGGACACCATACAACAACCCACACATCAAATCCGCATACGACAAAATATGTGGAGAATTCGGGATCCCCACCAAGACAGACTTTCGGTTATGGGGGGCTTGGGCACGACGTCCACGTGGTTGATTGACCCAGACAATCGCTGGAACACAAACCCCACTTGGAACGACGCTGCAGAGCTCGCAGCGTACCGTAAGAGAGACCCAGATGCAGAGCTCGACGCTGGGAGGACACGCATTGAGAACCCAGCAGCGGCTGAACAGTGGAAAATGTTTGTGCCTTCCAAGGATAACGCCCACCCAGGCTTGACAGTAGAGGGCCGCGGTCGGATGAACCAAACTGTGGAAGCCTATGTATACTGTATGCTTGGAGGCCAGGCCGAGGTCCGTGGTGCACTCCTCGGTTCCTCTGGTCACGCAAAGGAGGGCAGACGAAACTTTCTTGTCCTGCTGGAGGCCACCATTGTGAACACCAATATTGCGGATAGCATCAAACAATACCAGGATGCCGTTGAGAATGCCCATGTGTGGTTGAACTACGCGACTGCTCCTGGTGTGTGGCTCCAGCCAGCCGCCATGGGGATGGACTTTGATGTCGCTGTGGTGGGCTACGACAACAACCTCAAGTAGGGCCGTGAAGATATGCATATGGGTGCAAACGGTGACGTTTATATGGCGAGTAAAAAGCCACCCCCGCCACATATGCTAGGACCCCACCCAAAGAAACATCTTCCACATGCGGCTGTACACAGCAAAGTAACTGCAACGCCTGTTGTAAAGCAACAGTCACACCCCACGCCTCCGCACGCGCCAAAGGCACTGGCAAAGCCCGCCCCTGTAGTGCCCGACAGCACGTCTGCACAGCAACAAACACACCACGAAACCAATCTGGCAGTGGTATCGATTGCTGCGGCCGGAGCCGCTTGGTTGTTGTTTCGTTAATGTATCCATTAGTGAAATACGTTAACGCCGCCGTCCGGACTTGTATTGCTCCACTACGAACACAACTACGGCTACGATCAACAGCCAAGCATTCTTCGCCAAGAATCCTACGACCTCACCAGCAGTGCGAAATAAGAAGCTAGCAATTGCTCCGACCATCCCGGGTAGAATCTGCCCCAGCTTTTTTCCTATTGCTTTTAACCTTTGGGCAACATCTTTGGCAACGCCAGTCAAGCTCTATGACAGCATGAAAACTACGATACCAATCACAGTCCCAGCTGCTAGTAAGGCGGAAGCAACTGTTACCCCATACTTCTTGAAGATGGCTTTAACCCGGTCCCGCAGCGACATGCGCTCTTCAATGTCCTCAATCTTTTGCTCGATTGTTTGAACTTCCGCTTCCCTATGGCCTATTCGCTCCCGAGCTGCCTTCTTCTCCACCTCAGATGTGGAAGGATCTTTGACTATAGCCCGATCCGCCGCATTTTCCTGTTCGCGGACTTCAACCTTCCCCTTTTCTCGTTCTATGACCTCCACCGCAGGTGGACCCAACGCCTTGGTAATGGTCTTTGGTAGCTTTTCATTGAGGGTCACCTCCTTTGCAGTTTTGAAGAGGAGGTGAGCCACGCCATTCTTCTGGTTGAGTCTTACCCAGACCTGGTCGTCCTCATCCACACGGGCTGTGAATTTATCATAATTGACTTCGGGGAACCTATCATGTAACTTTTCTCACGCCCTTTTTGTCTGCTGTTAGGCAAGCTTAAGTGCGGCTTCCGCGGGGGAAAGCGTATCGCCTTCGATGAATGATGTCTCTTTCGTGGTGCCTTCATTTTCAGCACCACTTGCGTCCATATTTAGCGTTTTCATAGGGATTCACTCTGCAGAGCCAGGACCAAATGGGTCGCCCCAGATAGGAGCACCATCAACATCGTTTCCACCTTGTGGAATGAGTGGAGTATTATTGTCTACATCGGCTTGGTCCACCTCAACATCGACTGGGTCCACCCCAACATCCATATTGAAGGTTTGTATAACGCCGTTATATCTATAACTTTGTTCTATAGCTTTGCTATATACATATTCAATATGATATTATCGAAGTTAGTTCCCGCGCAAACATGCAGAGAGCCACTTCGACTCAAAGCTCGACGCATTCTATATAGACGTACTTTCACACCCTCGTCTGCCAACCCAGGAAAGACTCTCTATGTTAATGTTCCAACACTTGGAGAAAATATTGTCCTCGTACCAGGTAGCCTTGCACTCTTGGCTGACCTTACATTATCTGGTGGACTCAACACCAACCGAGTGGTGCAAAATGTTGGACGCTGTCTGGTCTCGCATCGAGTTTTCAAAATGGGAGGTGAGACAATAGAAGAAATTGCTCGGCCAGATCTACTACAGGTATATTCCGATCTCTATCTTTCTACTCCAGAGCGAGAAGCTCGGGTGGAACAAGGTATTCAGATAGAGAACGTCAACAAGCTTCGCTCGAAGACTAACGCCGCAACCGCGGCGAATGTTGGAGAAACTGCACTCCTGGCTGCATATGGTTCGAGGTATCGAATCCCACTGGACGTTGACGTTCTGACACAACATGGAGCTCTGTATCCCCACGCCCTACGTAACACTATTTCGTTTGAGTTAACTCTAGCACCTGCGGTCGACATAGTGGTGGGAACTGATGCAGCTCAGATAGGGACATACAAGCTCAGCAACATACAGCTGGAGTATGAGGTCATCGAGGATGAAAAACTCGCCAGGCAAGCACAGCACGCATATACCACAGGCGCTGTCTTCCTGTTCAATCACGCTTTTCACTTCGCAACCGTGCTTGTGAACAAGGCATCCGACACTCTGGTGTCTAAGAACGTCAACACCCCACGGCGATCCTTTGCTGGATTACTTCTCCTCTTCGTGTCACCACACACCGCTGGCACCCGGGACAGCGAGGCATTTGTCAATCCAGGCATCACAAAGGTTGAGATTGATATCAATGGAATTCCAAATAGTCTCTTTCCAGGAGATATGTTACCACCAGACTTCTGGGAGGCTGCCAAGGGGTGGTTTGCCGCTGTTGCTCCGAAACTGGCTGCTATGACCCCAGTGAAATTCTACCAAAACAAATTTGCCATCCTGGTTGACTGTCGCACAGCAAAGGATCCAGTTGTCCACGGCGATGGCTTGGGCCAAACAGGTAGTGGAAAATATATCAACATCCGTATTCATAGGAGTGGAGGCAGTGGAACCGTAAACATGCACATCTTTGTACTGGCTGATGCTCAGCTCACGGTATTGAATGGATCCCTACAGAATATATCGTACTAAGCGTGTTTGCAAAGCAAACGAACTATGGATGCCCTGGTAGAACAAATCCCATTCAATGACCTCGTAGTAGGACCCACGAACTGCGGAAAAACGGCTTTTCTCAGCTTTTCTCATAGGGCAGCTTCATGGAGCATTTCGCGGCAAGTTCGACTACGTAGTACTCGTATGCCCCACGTATGCCCACAACAAAACCTATCGTGGATTTGCCCATCGAGACCCCCATTTCTACGTCATATCCCCCAAAGCAGGATGCTATCGACGCTGCACTGCAAGTTTGTGCCACCTTTTGGGCAGGTACCAATACCCTACTGATACTCGATGATTGTGCTGCCTCAAAGGATGTAAAAAGAAGAACTAACAAGCTCGTGGAACTGGCCTTTCCTGCTCGCCACAGCGGTATTTCTATTTGGGTGCTCTACCAACAATTGACAAGTATCTGCAAACCCTTCCGCGAAAATGTAGCCATGGTTGTGGCCTTTCATACGGCATCGGCTCTGGATGTCAAGGTCCTATTTGAGGACTACGGTGGGGGGTTGGAGGTGGATGAAAAAAAGATGTTGACCTCGGAGCTCAAGACTCACAAGTTTGCTCGCATATGCTTTTGTTTACGGCATCCCTTTGTAGTCGTATTAGAGCTGCCTGCTCCTATAACAATGTTATAATATACCATGGAGGAAGAAATCAAAGAACTACTAGGTGAGTGTGCTGTTGTTTGTCCTCCGATCGTACTGGAACATCCAACCAAATCGGAGGAGGTTGAAGATTGTCGGGAAGCACTTTCAATTTTAGCTGCAATGGGTACAACAAAAGAATATCTAGGGCAGAATTTCTCTATAGGAGATATAACTAAACTGTCTGAGAAGGACGTAATACGTTTACATAGTAGATACCGGGCCGTAGTAGCAAAGCAAATAACAGGCTGCTTAGTAAACGGAGCACTGCGTCTAGCAGCCCGCGCAGTCGCGTACGTAGTTCCACTAGATGATCAACAAGCACTTCTCAAAGACCTACAAGAAGACCATCTAGTCCGCAACGAGATTAGTGCTGCGGCTGGTTTTTGTCTCTTAAAGCAGGTCGCTTAGTGGCTCTAGCTAGTGTCTTGTTCCATGTAGCTGACCATGTAGACAGCAAAGCTACTAGTTCACATAGCACATCAAGTGATCAACCTATTAAAGACCTACCGACTACAGACATATCGCAACAAGATGGAGGAACAACAAGATCGGATCACTGCGGACCCACCGAAGACTGTGCCTGAGAAGAAGGTAAAAGATCCAAAGCGCGTCGCTGCGGGAAAAGCACTGGCAGAAAGCAACCGTCGTGCTAGAGAGGCAATGAATCGTGAGGCGGAGCGAGAAAAAGAGGCGGCCCATGAAGAGCATAGTAGCAAAGCTACTAGCGAAGCAGGAATCTGGTACGAGAACTTGTCTGCCAACACTACACTATCAGTACAAGGGCACAGTAGTGCATCGTAGCGAAGCTACTAGCAACGATACGACACCCCACGCTCCAAGTATGTCCGGAGGACAAGCAACAAGATGCAAAGAGAGACCAGAGCGCGTGTTGCCCGTCATGAAGTAACTTGTTGCTTTACAACTGCACCATTTGAAGCTTTATAATTATATATAGCAAAGCCATAACGAAGTTATAGCATAATGTTAGAGAATAAGTTGATGAAAACAGTAACTGACGCTGCTATATTGACTGGACTTGCCACTGGCATTGGGTTCATCGCAAAGAAGTTGGTAAAGGAGCCTATGCTTAGCGATCCTTCAGCTTCCGTCTTGAATTACGTGAAGTGGACAGCTGTATTGGCTGGTAGCGTTGCCGCCAAGCAATACCTCGAGGACCAAGGGGCCATCCCACAGAGTGTGTAGCAAAGCTACAATGCTGGCATCCATAGCTATGGTGATAGGTGGAGCCGTACTGAACTCAGCAGCCTTCACAGGTGGAAGCTACCTCCTCAAGAAATACGGCGGCGTAGATCCCGCTGCGGCGGCTTTAGAGACAAAAAGGCATAACGAGGCTCTCGAGAAGTATCAGGCAGACTGGGCTACTTTCCGGAAGAACCGAGAAAAGTTAGCTGACTGGGTCCGAGAAGAGGACCGTCTGCAGCACCATTCTTCTGAGGAGCTCCATAATATGCACAGTTCTCTTGCGCTATTCAATGCGGTACACGTGGGACTACACCGCATACGTCCGCAGGACATGCCCGAACCCAATTTCTCCGACTACTACCGGCCATCGAGTTCACAAAAAACTGCCGAGTTGGTCTTTGTTGGTGGTGGAATGCTCGCCATTGGCTATGCTGCTAGTCGGTGGCTGTAGCTTTGCTTTTTAAAAACGACCTTTTTTCTGCTTGTTGAAGGTTTGATCACATGTTAATGACAACGACAATGAATCGCGAACTCAGTAGTAGGCTGAGCCTACAGTACTACAGCCCTAAAGGCTACTGGAAAGGACTCGCTGCAATTGGTAAGCTTGCCGCGGCAGCAAAGGTGTCAGAGGATGACGCTAAGAGTTGGTTGGAGAAACAGGCCTTGTGGCAGATATATTTATCACCACCCCGCTATGTCCCACGACCCCACTGGGCTGTATCAAAATCCAACGAGATTCACCAGGCTGATTTCCTCTTCTTACCTCACGACCGACCTGGACGTGGACGAAAGCTCTATAAATATGCCTTGGTTGTCGTTGACGTGGCCTCCAGGTACAAAGAAGCCGAACCTTTAGCATCTAAGGACAGTGGAGAGATCGCGAGGGCTTTCAAACGCATCTACGAGCGTGGGCCATTGACTTGGCCGAAGCAGCTCCAAGTGGATCCTGGGCGAGAGTTCATGGGTCAAGTATCTACTCTTTGACGCCACCAACACAGAGATCCGACGCGGTGAGGCTGGAAACCATAGGGAGCAAGGTTTTGTCGAGCGGGCGAATATAGGACACTTGCTGAGAGGTTGTTTGGTCACCAATACGCACAGGAGATGGTGCTTGCTTCGCAAGCGGCTTCGCAAGGTAAACGGTCACGAGAATGGATGGTGCGTCTACCTGCAGTCCTGGCAGCTATGAATAACTAAGTGACTAGGTTGACTGGTAAGGAGCCTTCAAGGGCCTTAGACGCCTCGAATGTGGACACAAAACCCCCTTCCTATTCGCGGCCTGTTGGATTAGCAGAGAAGAGACTACCATATTATGTACGTGTACGATACCTATACGCGCCTGGTGAGTTGGAAGGGGGATCTCAGCGGCGTGCAACCGACCCTATATGGAGTCTGGAGACATATGGCATCTCGCGTAGTGTGATCTCAAAAACCAGCCGGTGTTGTACTATTTGGACTCCGTCCAAGTGGCTTCACAAGATGGCCCTCCTCGACGTGGCTTTATCCGAGAAGAACTACCTCCAAGGGGGATCATAGGCTAATAGCTCATCAATGAGGTCATCGAAGTTTACCTCCTCTGGAAGGGTGTCTTTGTGCCCATATGCGAACGTATCAATTCCACTTTCTGCAATCCATCGTTTGGAGTCGAATGGTGATAGTGATACCTTATTCAGGTGCTGGCCATAGATGTGGTAGCCTTCCGAGCGCAGTACATCCATCCCATGCCGGAAGGTTTTCTTGGCGAATAGCGACTCCTTGTACTGCTCGTGGCGGATATGCTTCTTCACAACTGCCTTCCGGATGCCTTTAGCCTTTCTAATGTTTTTCCCGCCGGCCTCTAGGATGGAATACATCTTGGGTCGAAGGCCTAAATACTCCGCGATTGGGCGCCCGGCACACTCGTCCTTCATCTTTCCAAGGACGTTCTTGTTTGTCATGCTATGTAGTGGATGCTCCTTAGGGTAGTCAGATGTGTCATAGAGATCTTTGTGGGTAGCCATGTCGGCATACGCATCGTCTGTCTGGATCTCAAGGAGTAGACTGTCCGTGTCTGTATAGATCAGCTGGCATCGGTCTCCATACTGTCCAAGCAACTGGTTGTAGTAGAAGTCGTACATCAGATGCTTTGAGAGGTCAAGAATGCTCATCCCCACGTAGACTGGGCGGTTCAATGTCAGTCGACTCTTGTGCATTTGCAGGGCTGTCAGATAATCGTCGAAGATATTTGCCTGTGCGAAGGCTGGGCACGCACTAGATTGACATTGACACGCTTGCGCAAGTTCTCCATGGTTTTGCCGAAGACGCTGTTGTTCATCAACTTGTACAGGTCCTTTTCGAAGTCATTGGTTGCCTTCTTCCGTAGCTCAGTGTTCATCCTGATATAAGGCTCCATCCATGGACTTTGGTCGAATCGTAGTGCTCGATGTACCTTTTTCAATCGCATGCCTAGGGATAGATAGAGCTGTAGATTGCGGTAGTGGAGTACATATCGCTCTTTATCGTGGAGGTTCGGCACCAACTTTTCGACCTCTTATTGATGTCCCTTTTAGGTTACATTGATACTCTGACATCCACTCCTTTGGGATCTTCATGCGCTCTGGTGCTAGCGGATAGGCATTATGCGCGTTGTGCAGTTCTGGGGGGTATTCGAGATCCACTTCCAGTATGTAGCCTTTAGGGCTAGCAATGCTTGCGGCTGCTATAGTCTTGGATAGTTCTCGTAGGTCCTCTACCCATTCAAATTCACCTGTGGGTAGTGGCTGACTCATCGCCCATCCATATAGGTTGTTGGCATCTAAATACTGGATATATGTTGTGGGCTTGGATTGGTCGTAGCACTCAACCAGAGGGTTGTTGGCCTTGGCATGTTTCTTGGATACCATAGATATACCTCCGCGAAGACCTTTCTCTATGAAGAGATGCTGGTCATACTCCACGAGCAGCTTGAGCTCCACACCTGTAGTCTTCAAGAGCGCATCCCAAGAGAGGCCAGGGCTGGTGTAGTAGTGTGCAGGGTCTAAGCCGTACTGATGTCGGCATGTCTTCCGAAAGGTCTCAAAGACGTCTGCCAGAACAAGCACATCAGTTCTGAGATATAGGTCGTGATAGTCTCCCATATCTTTGCAGTCAAAAGTGCTCCAGACCTTTTGAGCGTGGGCATAGTCCTCCTCGGAAATGCCTTCAACTAATAGCTTGCTGTAGAAGTCGGCTTGTGGTGGGAGTGGCTCTGCAAATCGATTCCAGCTATTCATATACTCATACGGGTAGATGCCTTTTCGCAAAAGGAGGTATTGCCGCTCTACACTAGGCTCATACTGAGCAGTAATCTGGAAGGCTTCTGGCTGGTTAGCTGTCACCAGCTTGTCTAGGGATGCCAAGAGGAACATAGCGCTATCGATGAATCGCAGCTGTCCTAGGGAGAATGATATGTACTGTCCCTCCATCTTGGAAATAGCCTGCATTATGAGATGTGAGTCGTAACCCCGCAAGTTGTGGAATACGACTGGAATGATTGTGGTTTTGGGGCTCAACCGCAGCTTGAGGTTACAGGTATTGTGGGCTGCGCCTCTGTACTTACCCGTGATGTGGCAATGGTCGCGGACTGAGTCCTTGTAGAGTGGCTTCTCACACACATTGCAGATGGTGGTCGTATTGTGGGTCAACTCGTCCTTTGGGGTCATCCATATTGCTTTGGGGTTGGTCAAAACTGCCTTGTTTTCCAATTCTTTTTGTTGCATTGCCTCCAGGAACCTTTCTGCAGCATACAGACCTCTGTAGACGACTGGAGGCTCTGTATGGCCATCACATCGCACCACGACGTAGCCAAAGCCACAAGCCTCATGGTGCTGCGTTTTCTGAGTGTTGCTCTTTGTGGGATCGAGCTCTGGTCCTGCGATCTTCGTTGTCAACGACTCAAAGTTAGCGTAGATGACATACGGAGCTGGGCTTCAAGGAGGTCTTCTCGGGAGTAGGGGGTTGTCAGGCACCTGTCACAGAAGTATTTACGCTCTCTGTGCTTGGAATGGTCATACATCAGTTTGTTCAAGTCCTTGATCCAGGTGGAGTGGAATTTACCTTCCTTCTCGATCAGTAGAAGATTTATCCTAGGTATGTCTAAAGGTTGCTTGCTGCATGCGTAAATGATGACACCCTTGTCTCAGCCAAATACGTTGATGGCTAGGCCATTATGTCTTTCGACCTTCCGTATCTGGGAGATTGGTGTGGGGGCGTCGATACCTGCGAAATCAAGAGCATCTTGTGTGGGGTACTTGGCGGGCCTGTCAACATGATTGTCTGCAGGAAATATGGCAGACCGTAAGGCCCGTCGTAGGCATTGGTCATCCTTGTTTTTGACATTAATCACTGCCTTCTTGTTTCTCACTGCTTCTGGTAGTGGGATGTAGGATCCACCTCTCAGAGGTTGATAGCGAGCGATGTTTAGCCAGAGCAGGATGATGCGGTCAACAACCCATCCAGAGCCTCTATGCGTCCACTTCTCGAGGGCCTCTAGAATCATTAGGATAGCCCTGTCTAAAGTCTCATGAATCTTGTGGGACTGCATGACAACCTCCTGGTTATGACGCATCGTAGGGTCAGTAAACTCTTGGCTGCCGTCTGGATGGTCCTTCCTGAGCTGCACCTTTAGAGCAAGTTGAAACTTCACACCATGTAGGGCTTGGATTTCTTCCACCAATTTCTGACGAATCTCATGGCGCGCGTCTTCTAGGAAGGCCCTTGGATCGACACCTAGTTCGGGGCCCTCGGGGACATCCATCTGCCACCCATGCAGATATTTACCGATAGCCCGTGGGGTTCGCTTCAAGGTAAGATGTGGTTGCTGTTCTTCCGCAAGCAACTGCTCTATGTGTTCATTCTTATTGGTTCGTATATTATAGTGGAGTTATTGTCTAAATGGTATATATCATATGGAGTACCGGCGCGTGTCTAATTTTTGTTAATGATAGGATTAGGGCAGTAGGTAGGACAGTTCTTCTTCTTATATCTCCACAAAGCAAAGTAGCAGCTTAGCTCTCCTCCACAATTCTCACATATAAGACGCTTTGGAGTCCTAACACATGGGATCTTGCGATTCTCTCGATGGCGTTTCAGATTCCAACTCCTCTGAAACACTCTCCCACACTTTTCGCACTCCATCTCCTAGAGTAGCCCTATGTCTCATTTGAGCTATTGTCTAAACGGTATAACATATGGAGTAAAAATGAATGTATACGATCATGGAGTTCGGTCTGGGGCTAAGAGCTTAAATGTAGTATGAGACATGGGGGTTCTGGATAACTTTTCTTGTGGAACCGTCGAGGGCACTCATACGTCGATCAGATTTCACGTTCGCTCGATCGAGTAAACAACGACGCGACGATCGTCACGCACATACCTTCGCTATCATCAGACGTTTGTCGCCAAATTAATTGCTCAAGACTTCCCTGACCTAGCCATTTGCAATGTTCTGGTATCACTGAAGGCTTTTACACTTCATGAGCTGGTTCTGTGTATACGGGCTTACCTCAGTTAAACAGCAGATATGATTCCGATATCTGTAGGTTATAACGCTAGGCCATGTCTCCAGATCGTCTCTGCCCTCGGAATCTCGTATGAAGCCTGTCCATCTACGTACTTCAGCTTCGTTAGATATCTTTCTCGATACTTTTTAGGTTGTAAACTTTTAAAATAGCCGGGTAAAAAACTTTTGGATGACATTTCTAAGAAATAAACGGTGCTTTTTTTCGCTGCAATAGCTCGGTGTATTCACTGTGTTTGACTGTTGTTTTGATTGTAGTTGTCCTCCTGTTCGGCCTTGACAACGGTAACCAATGATGCTGTAACAGGTCTATAGCAGGAGTAATTTGTTTGTTTGACTGAATCACCTGTCAGTGGAAGTAAAGCCGTCACTCTTTCTAACAGTCGCCTTCTGATCGATATTGTAAAACTGCAGGGACCAACGGACGAAGTATAATACCGGATCACCTTGGAGGGATCTAATCAGCGAAATGGGTAAACAGTAACAACGAAGAAAGGCTGATTATACGTTAATGGGCAATTTATTTGAACCAATATTTCGGCTGGCACGGCCAACCTTCTTCAGGGTTTACAAGTGAACTGGCAAGAAAACGTTAAAAATTCAAAAGTATGGAATCTGACACTGTGGTATGAAATTACAAACATGGTGATTACATGAGTCATGAGCGTGATGATAGACGGAGGAATAATACAGGAGCTAAGGAATATGATATGCAGTATAGTAGATATTTACAGTTCTTCCTTTCTATTAATACCTTTCGTATTAATACGTATGCACCAGGACCAACTCATCGACAAAGACACTAAACGCTTTCTGTTACACAGTGATCCCACAGCGGGACGTTTCTACATTTTACCTAAAATCCACAAACCTGCTAACCCCGGACGTCCCATCGTTTCCAGTAACATTCATCCCACTGAACGTATTTCACAATTTGTTGACTTCCATCTCAAACCCTTAGTAACTAATACGCCATCTTTTATCAAAGACACCTCACATCTCCTCAATAAACTAGGTCAACTCGACCAACTTCCTAGTCACGCCATTCTTGTCACACTCGACGTTTCCTCGCTATACACCAACATACCTCATGACGAAGGTATCGATGCTTGTCGTTACTTTCTCAACACTCGTACCACATCTACCACACGCACTGAAACACTCTGTGATCTCATTAGAATGATTTTAACCATGAACTACTTCGAATTTAACCACGAACACTACTTACAAGTACATGGGTACCAGAATGGCACCTTCATTCGCCAACCTATTCCTAGCTAAATTTGAAGCTGATGCACTCGCTCACGCCCCACGCCAGCCACACACCCGGTGGCGTTACATAGACGACATTTTCATGATCTGGACGCACACAGAAAACGAACTCCTTACATTCACCTCTTATCTTATTCAAATTCATCCTACTATCAAATTTACTTCATTTCACTCCGTCACTTCAGTACCATTTTTAGACGTTAATATTTCTATCAATAACGGTAACATCGACACAGACCTCTATACTAAGCCCACTGATAAACACCAATACATCTTACATTCATCTTGTCACCCTAAACACACCAAACGCGCTATTCCTTTCAGTCTCGCTCTCAGATTACGCCGTATCTGCTCTTCAGACGAAACCGCACTAACGAACTCAAATCCTACCTCAACAAACGTGGCAATAATCGCTCTTTTCTAGACAAGGAAACAGATCGCGTTCGCAACATCTCTAGGACAGAAGCACTTACACCTAAGCAAACTAACAACCAACTCCACCGCGTCCCTATGGTCTTTCCCCAGTAAAAATATATTGTGATCACGCTGTGATCACACATGTGATCACATCCTTAGTAAAGTGTGATCACAGTGTGATCACGCGTAAAAACTTTTACATGTGATCACGGTGTGATCATGGTGTGATCACTGTGATACTGTGATCACAAATGTCTGGCGTGAAGGACGTGTGATCACAAGATCACCATGTTTGTAATTTCATACCACGATGTCAGATTCCATACTTTTGATTTTTTAACGTTTTCTGATCGATCCCTGATCGATATATAAACAGGACTTCGATAACTGACTAACAAGTCGTTAATTGCATAACGGGATAAAAGACAGACTTAACGAGCGTAGGGATTTTCATAGTCCCATAACAGAAAGTGAATGACAGTTATTGATGTGTATTTAATGTGTTATGTGGAAGTAGGGTATTCCCACACCGGTCACTGAGTAGCCAATTACAATCATAGGAAAATTGGAAGGACCACAGACGAAATGATAAAACACCGGATCTCCTAGCGTGTAGGGATCTGATCAGCAATATACATATATATATATATAATTCCTGAGGTTGCTTTTGTACTCGTATATCTAGAGTGCTCAATACCGTTAAGTAGAGCGAATGTAGAAACAGTTAACTGGTCACGGTTGTACTTTTGCTTCTGTTTAATGCATACAGAGCTGTTTCGTAAAGGGTCGAAGGCCCTTCACTCATCAGTGCATGGTCAGAATGATTTACAAAGAACATTCTATCAAAACATCATTACGTGTCACTTAGTTTCCATGGATACTTAATATATGTAAAATTCCGGGCGTTCTCAAGAGATACTTATAATGTTTTACGTTGTATTGTTCTAACTTATTTCGTGCGTTCTAAAGGGATCTGTATCGTAATTTACATTGCATTGTTCAATAGGGAGCTCTAGTTATTCTACATTATAATTAGAGAGTTGTCTAAATGCGTGACTTGTTGTGTGTTTTTCTCATTCAAACTTATTAAAAAAATATTAAAAAATTATTTCGTATTCCTCAGTAAAAAATTATCTTGTTGCGTGTTTTTCCCATAAAAACTTATTAGAAAAAACTTATTAAAAAACAAACCTATTTAAAAAAAATTGTTTCGTATTTTTCAGTAAAAAAATATATTTATGCCTACATTTGCTTAATAGCTCGTTCCGTTTGTTTAGGGTCGCGGTCTTAGGCTTACATACAATAAAAAATTTCTCTGCTAGGCATAAGTTGCACTTCTTATTAGTGTTCGAGTAGTGCGGGGCTCGGCATAGTATTTTCCATTTAATTGCATAGTCCAAATTATTGCCCTTTAAGTGCCATATGTGCTTGCTTAGTTCTGTTGTATTTCGCTTTGATTCTATTTTGAAGGAGGTCTTGTGATTCGCTAGCCTTGCTTTAAAAGAAGTGGCTGTTAGTCCGACGTATGTTTCCTCTGTAGTTCCGCAGGTAACTGTCGCTTGGTAAACAATATCTTTTACTAGGCATTCTCCATCCAATGGGCACATTGCTTTTCTCGGGCAGCTGCATTTTTTGTCGTTTACCGTTTGTGTGTTATTCTTCATTATCTTTTTATTGTTTCCTTCTATTATTGCTTTCACGTTCGGCATGCAACTGTAAGATATCTTAATAGTGTTCCTGTTGAAAATTTTATGTAGTTTGTTTTCCGGAGGGAAGCATTGGTTTATTATCTTTAAAAATTCCTTGCCTATATTAGTTTTCACATTTCGGTCATACGGTGGGTTGTACCAAATTATATCTCGTTTTCTGTTTCTTTTTCCTGTCGTCGCTTGGGGTTTTTCGTAGTGGAGTTTGTATTTGTAGCCGCTGTTGTCCAGTGCTTTTTGGTAAGTTGGTGCCGCTCTTTCGAAAACTTCTTCATTTGATGATATCTCAGATAGTCGCTTGTTTATGCCTGCGGGAATGTTCTTCAGTACGGTTGGTGGGTGGTTCGAATTAATGTTAACATATTGTGGCGTGTTGTTAGGCTTCATGTATGGCATGTATTGTTCCGATTTTAAGTCAAGTGTTACATCCAAAAAATTTATAACTTTCTTGTTCGCTTCAATTGTTATTCTCAAGTCGTTCTCTCGGAAGGTTTTGCAGATGTCTTTCTTAGCTGCTTCGATTTCCTTTGGTGTTTTATTTAAAATCCCGAGCCCATCGTCTCTGTATAGACCTATTGAGTTCCCGTATCTCGGCTGTAGTAAAGAGAGCATGTAGCAGACCACTAGTTCGCATGACTGTGCTCCATCAAAAGTTCCCATCCCGATATCAAATCCGCTGTCATTGTTTCTTTTCTTCCAGGACTCTCCGTCTTTAAAAACTAAAGTGCGCTTTGCGTGGATAATAATGTCTCTTTCGTAATCTTGAACTTCGGTATAATTGCTTGCGTAATTGATCGCTTTTAGAAGAAGGTTCTCGGTGATTGAAGGATAATAATCTACTATATCGAAGCTGATGAAATTCGCGGTTTGTTTATTAGGGAAACTTCTATACCATTCAAGGACTTCTTGAGTGCTTTTCCAGAGGTTTATTCCTGTGGAGTCGACCACGCTTCTAACTAGTTTCTCGGTTATGACTTTACTAACATGTCCGATTTCTGATTTTGCCGGTATGATTAATCTGCAACAGGGTTTGTTCTCGAAGTTGGGCTTGTGGTCTTTCATGGTTATAAATACTTCTTTTTCTGCTATCTGCTCGATCCGATCTTCGAGATTGATCTGTTCGGCTACGTGCTTCGCTTCTCGGTTGAGAGATAATATTTCGTTCTTGTTTGCTTTTTTATACGTTTTTGTAATGTTTGACTCCAACAGTTCGTTGTACTTTTCTTTATCCATCTTGTAGTAATTATTCGTTTTGTCCGCTTTCACTGTTACTTTTTGGTCGGTTTTCGTTACTTTCAGATGTTGAGATAGCTTTGTTTGGAAGTCGTTTCGCTTTTTCTCGAACTCGATGCTTTGGATCAGTTTCACCATGCTTTCTTCAAACTCTTTGAGTTAGTCGATTACGGGTGGTGATTTGTTGGTGTTGAACCCGAATGTTTCTTGTTGTGTTTCTGCTACTTTTGGATTAATGAAGAAGAGGGCTTTCCATCGCATTCGTTTCATGAAAAGTTCCGTCTTTTCGATTAGTCGCTTTAGGTATGATGTTTCCGATGCTGTGGGAATGTTCTTTGTAGAATATTCAAAAGTTATCCGGTCCATTTTGATGCGCGAATGCAAGAGAGTGCTCTACAATGAAGGAGCAATAATAATTCCAGAGGTTGCTTTTGTACTCGTATATCTAGAGTGTTCAATACCGTTAAGTAGAGCGAATGTAGAAACAGTTAACTGGTCACGGTTGTATTTTTGCTTCTGTTTAATGCATACAGAGCTGTTTCGTAAAGGGTCGAAGGCCCTTCACTCAACTGTGCATGGTCAGAATGATTTACAAAGAACATTCTATAAAAACATCATTACGTGTCACTTAGTTTCCATGGATACTTAATATATGTAAAATTTCGGGCGTTCTCAAGAGATACTTATAATGTTTTACGTTGTATTGTTCTAACTTATTTCGTGCGTTCTAAAGGGATATGTATCGTAATTTACATTGCATTGTTCAATAGGAGCTCTAGTTATTCTACATTATAATTAGAGAGTTGTCTAAATGCGTGACTTGTTGTGTGTTTTTCTCATTCAAACTTATTAAAAAAATATTAAAAATTTATTTCGTATTCCTCAGTAAAAATTTATCTTGTTGCGTGATAATATATATATATATATATATATATATATACAGTCGATGCCAAAAAGGTTGTCCAGCAGAACATAATATAATACTATAATATCCATTGTTTTGGGCTATTGTCTAGGCCAAAACAATAGGCCAAAACAATGGATATTAAAGTATTATATTATGTTCTGCTGGACAACCTTTTTGGCATTGACTGTATATATAAATAGACAAGAAAGGAAAGACTGATTCAACGGTAGAGAGTTTTTTTCTACCAATATTTCGATCGGCACGGCCGATCTTCTTCGGGGAAAGAGGCTTACAATGTATCCTATAAACTAGAATCATTACGAAATAATACATGAATATAATTATGAATTGCAGAATCTTATGATAAAACACATATAAACCAATTAAAAGAAGGCGGAGAGTGACATATAATAGGAAACGAAAATAATAAAAAAGTGACGTGATGATGATTATGAAATACAAGTTAAGTCAAATATTGGAAGAAAAAACTCTCTACCGTTGAATCAGCCTTTCCTTTCTTGTCAATTACAATAGTCTTATCACGCTTGGCACAAATGACCCTAAAATCGATCACTTTCCTATATTTTCAAAAGTTTCCAACGTAGAAGATTGAATTTTTATGGGAGGATGAAGACGGATGACCAAAACAAAATCCGATGATTTGAACTACCGTAACATCTTGATGACGTCACAGTTACCTCATGTAGGTTTCTCGATGTTTTCAATTACCTTTAACTTCAGTAAATTTTATATTTTCGACAACTAAGAAACCGAAAACCCGAGTTCGATTGGTTAAGAGGGAGAAACATTATTAAATTTTGAATTTTGGTCATTTTCCCGCCAAAAGTTGGCGAGGAAATTTTCAGTACAGAACAATTTACAAAATAACTTCTTCACTCATCTTTTAGAGTTTGTTTACGACAATCTAGCAATCAAAAGAGAAAATAGATACCCACAACCGTATGTTTTTATAATTTTCAATTTTTGAGAGGAAAACTTTAAAATTCATAGTGAAAAAGAGGATACGTCATTATGACGTCATATATTTTTGAAAACGTCTTTTAAAAATAACTATTCGAGTATTTTTCGGATTTTAAAGAGGAAATCTGCCACACAAGCTCTAGAGTCTTTAAGTTGGAACCAGTTATGTAAACGACGTCATGCACATCGATGTATTTTTATTTTTAAATGTTTGAACAATTTTATTGACTTTAATTTTAACTTAGTAATTAATAGTAATGTCCACCAATATAATACTAGAAATAAGTCTAAGATTCACTTACCCTCAGTCAAGACAAATTGGGGAAAACATACATTAACTTACCATGCTGCTAAATATTTTAATGACCTAGGTTCCGATCTTAATAATGTAAATTCATTACTGCTTTTTAAACTCAAATTAAGTGAAGCTCACTAGCTCCTAGATTATCAATATATTTTTATTATTTTAAATTATTAATCTTAGAAATTATTTATTTTATTCTATACTACTTAGTTATAAATATATATATAATTTTATTGTTGCCATTACAGGGCCACCTTGTAAAACACTTCGGTGAATGGTGCACCCTGAATAAACATTATTATTATTAATGTACTTACTGTACACTGAATTGCCGCAATATGGTCTTTTTATGTTTCTTCAATTTAGAAAGTATGCCGACTGATGTTAGACCCATGACGTCAGAAAATGTGACGTTACAGGAATCTTCAGTTCTTAATAACTCATATATTTATCGTAGAGACTTTAAAATAACGCATATATTTATCGTAGAGACTTTAAAATTGCGGCAATCAAAAACACATATTTATGTTGTTGTGATAACATACTTTATTTCAAACGTATAGGTAACGCAAAATTTGACTTTAAAAGGAGTCGTTCGTTATGACGTCAGTATACAAACGTGTTTGATCCTAAATACGTTATTTCATTTTAACATACGAAAATTTCATTAAATTTGACAGCGAATTAAACAAAATGTACTGGTTTATATATTTTTCGCTCGCTTCGTAGTTATCGATTTTGAGGTAACTTGTGCCATGCGTGTATAGTGAATAACTAATTAGTGTTATTTGTAGTTATGCCGACCTCAATTAAATCTCGCAGCCGTAAGTACATGTCGCCGAAAACAATAGCATTCTGCCCGATGCGGAGTTGAACGGTACTTCACTGCATAATTGGGAATTATTGTCTTTTTTCCTAGAATTCATTGACCTACTTAGCCTGAATTTCAGCCGTCTCCTCCGGTTCGTTCCTCCCGAGAGAGACGTCTGAATTCATTCGACGATAATGTCGTTAGTGACGTCAAAGCGGATTAAAATTTTAATTTCTGCAAATAAAACTGCCACGGCGACTGTAAAGAGTTCGTTGGGTCACAAAAACAAAGCTCTCGCCTTGAGAAATTATCTTTCGATATGCTCCACATTATGGGATAATTATGCATACTTCCTAATTAACTTACTGGTCAGTGTCACGTGTTTAAAGCTTTCAAATGCAAATGAGTACCATATAAAACCCAAGGCGCAATGAATAATAATCAGTTCTTCCTTTCGTGCTTACAATAAGGTCAGTAGTCTCTTATATTATTATTCTTGTTCATTTATGTTTCAAGTCTCAATCGAAACGCTTGTTGCTGTTTCTCTAAACTATTCCTTCTATTCTGTTTTCGTTAAGCAAATTGAGAACCTCAAACGCAAGGACAGAAGAGGACAGAAGCGTCAGCTCGATCGATCCGTTTGGTCGAACACGTGGCCGTACATTATGGCAACTTCGCCAATGAAATCCGCTAAATTCTTCTCCACAGACGAACCGACTCGGTTCTTCGGAGAATGGATGTATTTCGAAGGCTTCGCTAACGGTTGAATCAACCGTCGAAGCTTAATAAGCGAGAATTGATTGCCAAAACTCCTGAAGACGTCCCGCTATCAACTTGGAATGTATCAAATTCCGCTACAGTCGCTGAATTCACGAGTTTCATGAAGGTCATGAATTTCTGCAGCTCTACTTCAGGGTCTGCCCGCGTGTTGGGTCAACCGATGCAGATTTCGTCAGACTCCAGTGCAGAGGAATCATAAACCAGACGGCCTTCCATACCCGACTGACAGGACTGTTAGGTCGACGAAAGGGATTTGTTCCAAGCTCGATATCTCAGAACATAATGACGGGAATCTTTATAACCGAATCACTGAAGTTCAAGAGCCGACAGTGGAACCGACTCGGCCGCTGTCATGCCGGAGGAGTTGAGCAGTTAATCACTCTCCGTGCTCGACCTCAACTGAAATCTTCGAATCGAAGGTTTAATAGAGGCTCTGGGTGACGAAACCGATATGTTCCGAGCACAGTATCTCGGAATACAATGAAACTCTTTGCATTAAACTATAATCGCGGCTTCTGGTTCAGAAGCCAACAGTGGAGCCGACTCGACCGCTGTCATGCCGGAGGAGTTGAGCAGTTAATCACTCTCCTTACTCGACCTCAACTGAAATCTTCGAATCGAAGGTTTAATAGAGGCTCTGGGTGACGAATCCGATATGTTCGAAGTACAGTATCTCGGAATACAATGGAACCCTTTGCTTCGAGCTATAATCGCGGTTTCTGGTTCAGAAGCCAACAGTGGAGCCATCTCGGCCACTGCAACGCACGACGGGTTATTAAAAATGTCCCCCTCCGTGCTCTACCTCACCGAACCTATCCTATAGTTTGAAGGTTTACAGGTTCGGAACAAATGACTTGAATTACAAGTCTATCACAGAAATTCCATTGTAAACAATGGCTATTAGTATCCGACACCCGACGAAAACTATGATGTGATATCTGTTGTACTATGTTAATCAAGCTCTTGAAGCGAATTATCACGTGCCGCAAAAGGGTACATCAACACTGCCTCCCGGTTTACTCAGTCGCTAAGCTCCAGTCTGTCGAGTGAGAGATCGTGGGTTCAAACCCCGGTCGGAACAAAACTCAGGTTCTTTGAATAACTGAGTAGAAGGCGCTGCCTCTATAACTGAAGACAAAAATTCCAGAAATGTAACAACAATCAAACCGTCTCAGATGGTAAGGTGGCGACTGAATTTTTATTTAGTCAACAACAAAACATCACTAGGAGTCCACCAGAAAGTCTTACAATAAGATAACTTATCTACCCGATTTATTGACCACTTTTTTGGTAATGTCTCGTACCAAACCTCGCATAATTTGTAGTGAGGAAGGTCAGTCATATTTGTACTGGTACTGTAATTCATTGAATAAGTTACAAATTGGTACCAGTAATCCCTGGTTCGGGATACCATCTTGCCTAGATTACGAGTCTTATCACTAAAGTCCATTGAAAACAATGACTATTAGTATCGGACACAATTTGCTTCAAGCGATAATCGCGAGCTTATACATACATGTAGGCCATTTTCCCATCTCCCTTTAAAAATGACGGGTATAAACAACTGATGAATCAGTAGGTTTATAATTCGATCAGGTTGATACACTGATCAGAAAAGGAACCATTGCCTATATGAAGTTTGTTTTTCGTACCCAAGAAAATTGGTCATGTGAGAAGTTATTAATTTGAATCCGTTAAATGAATGAATTAAAAAAATGAAAGATATTGAGTTGGCAGCTAGTTCTGTTACTCAAGGGGTACTATATGGCCTCCTTTTTTAGTGTGCAAACAAACAAACATAAAATAATATTTAACCCGCACCGGAAATATTTCCGTTGATGTGGAGAGCTCAGTACAAGTTCAACTGCTTAGAGTTCATAATGTTTACACCAAGGTCCTTAAACCTATTTTTTCAGGGTTCAGATTAAATGGTTTCAAGGATTACTGCCATTTTATGGATGTTATTCCACTTCAGTTGTTGCCAACTCTTCTCCGTGCATAGCACAGCGAGCACAACTCTCTTTAATTAGACAATCCTTTCAAAGTTTGGGATTTGTCGTTAACTTTGACTGATACCAAATCTCAGACTGGACCTTGTCACAAACCTTGGATTTATTATACGAAATTGTTCATGTCAGCAGGGCAATTACAAAATTGTCTTTGCTTGCACGAAGCAAAAATAGGCATATAGTCCGAGAGGCAACTCATGTGACTGGTTGCTAGTTTTTTCAGCCCTTCCTGCTGTAAACTATCCATGTTTATGTTATAACAGGAGAATCCAAACTTTTATCAACATTATCATTTAAGCCTTCAGGCTTCCTTGGACCCAAATTGGAGTACAAATAATATTCAAAGTTTATTGAATGGTTATGTTTCGACCATCATCAAATTGATGTGTGCATATAGAGTGCGATGCAATACAACTGGCTGGGGAGCCGTTTGTTATGACCAATGGTCTACACATATATTAGCAGCTCTTAACAGGCTTTTTGTTCTCAACTTGTACAATATTCAGCTTAGACTTAAGCTTGACAACTCTACTGCTGTTGCTTACATTAATAAGATGGGAGGCATGATATCGCCTTGTATAGATTCAGTTTAGCAAAATCTTGCAAGAGTGGTACATTGCAAGGACTATTTATGTTTTACCCAGGAGAAATGAACTTCACACCAGAAAATTTATCTAGAGATTTCTCACTCAAGTTGGATCTCTAGACACTGTTCACTAGCATTATATTTATTTCTTGGCATCCGGAACCCGGTGCCACGGGCGGATTTTGACGCCTTTAGTATTTGCTGTGTTATTCGTTTTCAGCATTTTGGCCTTGTAAATACGCCACGAAAGAGCCCTAGTGCTTCTCATTACTTCAGGGTGGACCATCCAAGCATATATAGTACCTCCTTTTACTGCGGTTTTGATAAACCATTTTGTTTTCCTACCAGAGTAGGACGACCTTCTCACCCTTACCAGTCTGCAGCTAGCTGCTTAGATATGATCTGGAAATCACTCCCAGACCGTGGATTTTCTGATGAAGTAATCAAGATCACCAGAGTGTCATTAACATCTGGAATTGATAAGCAGTACAACGCAGTCTATCTGGTATGGTCAGAAACAGATCAATCAACTTCAGGTTCCTATATCGCATGAGGCTGCAGAATGTTCTGGCATAATGCTATGCTGACTATTGTACTGTAAATACATACCGCTCATCATGTATCTGTTGTTTCACATCCTCTCATTACGACGACACCAGTCTCGGTTGTCTTCGATATGGGATATGTGTCATGTCAATAGTCGCCAATTATGTCAAGATATTGTTCCCTTTGGAACAATTTGATTTAAAAATCCTAACACTAAGACAGTAATGCTTGGTGCATTAACATCTGCTCAAAGAGAGCAGATTTGCGCATTAGATTTTAACTTAAAAAAAACACATATTTATGTCCTAGATGACAGTACTAGAATATGTTCGTCGTACGACAGATCTGAGATCAAGTCCAGGTTTGTTTGTAACAAAGTATCAGTTCAATCATATCCTTTGTTCGCCACATAAGCCAGTGTATATTCTCACCATATATGGCGAGATGGATTTAAACAGTATTACTGCTGAAGGCGTAAATTATAAATGCATCGATATTAAGGCTCATAGCTAGCCTTCGAGGAGCATCTGTCATAATGATAGATACCTATGTATGTCAGGATGTCCCGACAAATGGACACACCTTTAGTAAATATTCTCTCATGTTTCCTGTATATATAGAAGTTGTCTCTGCACATGCAAGTTTATAACAATTCACCTTGTGTTATGAATATATTGCATACTGGCTTCGGTACTTTAAAATCGCATAATTATCCCATAATGTGGAGCATATCGAAAGAGAAATTAAAATTAGACGAAAGGTAACCTACCTTGAAGTATTATTGTAGTTATCTGAAGATATGTGGAGCATTATGGGATAATGTACCCTCCCTTTACTAACTCATGATCATCCCACCTCTCATCCACATGAGACCTTTGCCAGCTTATTAGTTGCACTTCAGAAAGAACTGATTATTATTCATTGCGCCTTGGGTTTTATATGGTACTCATTTGCATTTGAAAGCTTTAAACACGTGACACTGACCAGTAAGTTAATTAGGAAGTATGCATAATTATCCCATAATGCTCCACATATCTTCAGAGAACTACAATTATACTTCAAGGTAGGTTACCTTTCGTCTAATTTTAATTTATTTGAGGTTATGTCAAAATTAAGACCCTACCTATCTACATCTCATTTGCTTCTCAAGTGCCTCTTAAATGTATGCTGTGAAAACATTTTTGAAGCAACAAATCGTTCAGTAACATTTGAGGAAATTAAACTGTGGTCTTTGTCTTCCGTTTACCAGTAAACTCGATATGCCGTTCGGTTCGAGACAGGGATAGATTACCTTTGTAAATTTGTAAATAATGCAGCAGAAAAGTAGAAAAGCATGGAAGGATATTTGGAGAATTCACAAAGAAGTACGAAGTCTCTTTTACGGGAAAGAACAGTTCCTTGAAGAGAGTAGCGACAGTTTTACCACTGAGTGCCAACGAATAATCGATTCTCAACAACCCCGCGAACGCGACTGGCGACGTGAAAAACGTACATGTTTACAAGACAGTCGGCTGGTTATTTTGCAAGACACTTTCAATCCATTTCCAGTTGTTTTCCTTACGAATTTAAGGTCTCTGCCAAAGACAAGCACTCCATTGTAACTCATCAACGATCAACCATTGCGAGTCGAAAACAGAAACGAAAAATAGGCAGTCTGGGACTGCATGTATCTACGGGGTATAGAATAGGAGTGTTGTAAAAGATTGACATTTCATATAGATTTTGAGTTGAGAGTAATCATTAAAGAGGAAAAGTTAACAGACCTCTTTACCTTCGTATGCAAATTGCTCATTTCAGACCACATGACATTCCGTTGAAAATTGTTCTTTTATGATGAACATCTAAAATATTTAGATATAAAAGAATCAACTCACAAGAGTGGAATCACGTGGTCTGAAATGGGTCAACAAACAACCAAGGTAAAGAGGTCTATTACAGTTAATCACTGTAAAAATGGAGTCAAAATGGTGAGCAATTAGCTTCAATCATTTTGAGTTAATTGGGACTATATAAAACGTCCTTTGTTGGAGGTATTTGTTTTCGAAAACCATGCCATTTTTTATAAACTTTTAATGCAGTTGACTTGAATCTAAACTTACAAATATTAATAACAAATAACTCAATGTCTAATGCAAAATACAATCAGGAGCATTTTGTATTTGAATATATTAGTATAAACGTAATTGCACTAACATTGACTGTTTCAAAATCAATGAACCTAGAAGCTGAGACCGAAATGGCTCATGGGTACATTAGCAATCATTTTATTTTCATATGCTTTTTTATGTTTCATCTGATATGGATAGGGTACACAATCTCGACTAGAATATGAAAATGTATCTCAGTTGCTGTTTGGATATTATGTGCATGGGTTCATAGCAAAGTCATCTAATCAACAGATATCCCGATGGTCATTTTGGTCTCAGCTTCAATGATTTTAAAGGGATCAATGTTTTTGCAATTAGGTATATTTGAAATTACTTGTATAACAGATCAAAAAAACTGGAAAGTTTCAATATAAAGCCATGTTTGTTAGGTAAACGTGTGACAAAAATTAAATGAGTGTCTTTGAACTTTTGATTGGCAACATTTGAATATATTGTATATTTGAAATTACTTGTGTACAACGTGAAAAAACTGGAACATTTTAATATAAAGCCATGTTTGTTAGGTAAACATATAGCAATAATTAAAGACTAAATGTCTTTGAAATATTGATCAAACACTTCAATATTTGATATTAACTTGAATGTATGCTGTATAACGTCAATAACAACAGGAACATCTAACATGAAAAATATAATGTTCAATCATATGTGTTCATTCAAGTCATTTTTCTTCAAAGGTGGATGACAAAAAGTGAGAAATGACTTTTGTGCTTTGATCTGCAATGCGGTATTTTTTGTACTCCAGCAGTGAAGAACAGTTTTGACAAATCAGTTGAAGTAATTGTAGACAAGCTTGTTTGGCATTTGATGTTGGACAGGAAGCTTTGGATGGCGTCATTAAAGCCGTATAACTGATAATCTTTTCGTCAGTCTTCATAAGTAGTTGACCAACAACTTTTGTCTTGAGAACATATTTCATGAGTGACATGTGGCAGTTAGGACATGTAACTGTGTCTTCATCATCGTCTGAATCTTTAATGGTTTTATTGCAACAAATGCAAGAGGTTGTTCGTTTGATGTCAACTCCAACACAGTGACCAAGAATGAGGCAATCCTTTCATGTAGGACGACACGAATTTTTACCAAAAATACAATAGAATACAACACAATACAATTCAATACAACAATAGAACGCAACACAATACAATGCAATTTGGTAGCAATTCGTGTCGTCCTACATGAAGGGATGGCCAAGAATGATGTTGTCTTTTAATTCAGGTGTTGCTAGGTTGATGTTTGGGACTTCATCAATTTTTGCTATCTTGATAAACTCATTAGTGTTCACAATCTTCACATCGTCAAAGACCCTCACTTTGCAATTTCCAAAGTGATAGCATTCACCAACATGGATTTTGTCAATGGTTTGTTCCCACAAAACTAGTTTTATTGCGTCGGTTTCGTCTGCTACTTAATTGAGTCTTTTCACCATGGAGTATAGGCTGTTTATTCTCATATTTCATCATTACTTTAACCTTGAGGTCAACAGTTTCGTAAACGTTTGTGTCCAATACTTGTCTAACTGTATGGAGCCTGTTATTGAGAGCATCATTACATTGGAATTCTAGATCAACAGACCTTATCTTTGACTTCTTGTGGATTGTATATTCGTCAACTTGAGAACTGGATCGCTTTGATGGGCTGTTGTAAAGGCCAGAGATCTAGACTGGTGTTTTGCTTTGTTGAGATTGCTGTAATTGCTGTCGTTTCTCTGGTGAGTAGCATATCATTCTAACGGCATCAGTCTTGGTTGTTTGAAGTTTCAAATCGAAGAATTTGGTTGTGCCATTTGTTTCTGTTTGCACTGGGCTTATTAAATGTACATAACCTTTGATTGTTTTAGCTGAAATAAAATAACAATTATTAATCAATACTATCATAAAGATTCATAGATCCTACTATATGAAAAATATAAACACTGGAAAATAGACATTAGTATTCTTTAATGGTGGTATTGAAAAGGAGTTATTATGTGGTTGAACTTACAATTATCATCTGAAGTTTTCTTTGTTTTCGAAGTTCTGTTTGGGAATGAAAAAATGAAATGTTACTAACAATATTGTATGTATGTACATAAATCAATTGTGTTTGTATTACAAACAGGACTATCCTGTGAGCAGAGATGTTTTGATTTAAAATATCTCTGCGTGCAGGATAAAACAGGACAAACAGGAACACAGGTACATTTAAATGTAAAAAAGATACTTACGTTCAAGTTGATGCCATTCTTGCAGTATAGTGTATGTTTGGACAGAGATACACTTGTGAAATCTACAGTGTGACCAAAATGTGCATTTATTAATTTTGATTAAAAGTATTTTAGAACAACTAAAGCTTATGAGATAACATGACACTGTTTCTCTAAAAAACAATTGACAATTGCACAAACTGCTTTATGGTCAGAAAAATATGATTCGATAATATGAATCTTTACTTGTGATTGAGGTAGATTTGTATAAATGTGATCTATGCAAGTCTTGTTGTCAGTAGTATAGCATGACACTAGTTGTCTATAACTACATGTGTTATTTATTGTGAAAAGATTACTTAAAGGTGTCCTTTCTGTTTCATTAAACCAGTTTACATTGAAGTCTCCAATAAAAATACTATTTTGAGTTGATAAAAGGCATAATACTTGTGTCAATGTAGTACATAACACTGTAACAGGTATGCTGGGTGAGCGATATACTCCTATGATTGTAACATGAGGAAGAATCATGAATCTCATTATGGTGATCTAAATATCATTTAAATTATAGCAGTATGGATAACCAGGGTAGTATTCTATGCGATTATAGACTGCTCTCCGAAGGAAATGATTGCTCTCTCGAAAGACAAGTTTTGCTCCCCAAAGGGAATTCTTCGACGCTATAAAAAGGTTATTGTTCGCCACACGGTGTGCAATGAGCCATCGCAAGTACTGGGATGCACGAACAATCCAACTGTCATGGACGCTAAACAAACACTTAATGTCAAACATTCGACGGCTATATAACATCCCAAGAACGTCAAAGAACTTAAAAAAATTACTGGCGAAATTTTGTTTGGCACATTTCTTGAAAGCTGTGTCTGATTTTTAGAGGAAAAAAGAATAAATAGATGGCAAATAGTGAGTAATAACTTACCTCCAACAAATAGGTGCGAGGCAAAACGAAGAATCCAAAGCGACCCAAAGCACATGGGAGACTCGACAGACGACGTAGATCACCGAAAAACAGTCGATGATTTGTCGATCCTGTCGACGTGTACCGGCCTAGAGATGCTGATCGTCGTGCCGATCGTGCCGGATACGAAAATCGGTTGATAAGAGATGCCGATCGTCGTTCCGAGCGTGCCGGATACGAAAATCGGATGATATCGGAGAAGACCGAACCGAATTCCGACCATTATCCGAAGATTTCTATTGTCACGGACGGACGGACTTACACCTGGACAGCATAGTATCTACGACTTCCACAAGGAAGCCCGTAGATACAGAAATCCTACCGTATTCTCTGATGAGTTACTTATGATAACTATGCCAAATTATAAAATATGAACCAATCAAAGATCACTACCAGGTTTTCTGATAGTGACGTCACTGGGCGGTATTATGGTCGAATGGATAGTCCAGTTTCGTATTCGAAAATTACCGCTGAATGCAATTAGTACAGAAGCATGTACGCAGGTTTAGCCTCATTCTGAGGTGAAAAATTCATAAATACCAGCGAGAAGGTAGGCTATTCACAACACTGTGTATTGTTGTAGTTTCACGTTTTTGCACCTTCTCGCTGGTATTTAAGATTGTTTAACTTCAGATTAAGGCTAACCCTGTGTACATGCGTCTGTAGTCATTGCATTCAGCGGTAATTTTTGAATACGAAACTGGAGTATTCAGACGTCTCTCTCGGGAGGAACGAACCGAAAGAGACAGCTGAAATTCAGGTTATGACCTACTCTGCCCTTTTTTCTTTTTCTCGTGGAGTTGAAGAAAATAGTTTCGAAAATATTCCCTTTCGGAGGTCAGTTACTCGTCAGAATAATTCGGTTTCGAACAAGTTAGTTTACAGTAAATAGAACACCAAATCACGATTGGTACCGTCACAAACTCTGTTCCACATGAGTAGCGTTGTTATGAATGTGTTATACAATTTCCCACTTCTGACAATGACGAAAATAATATGCAGAGCACGTTTTAAGACTCGGGCTCGCCATAGGCAGCCCGAGTAATAAATCCCATTGTAAAAGTTGATGTCTATAAATAGTGATTAAAGTGACAAATAACACCACTGAATTAGTTAAACTAATGTGTTGTGGTCAGAAGCTAGAAAGGAGCTAGTATCCGCAATGTGAGCAGAGCTAGAAATTACAATAGATAAATTTACATTTACTAACATTTCCTTAAATCTGGGCAATGATGATATATGCCTGATACAATCAGGGATATTATTCCAGAGCCGAGTGGTTACGTGTATATACGTAAAAGATATGTGTCCAAACCGTGTACTATAAGTAGGCTGATTAAAGTGCATATGAATTGAAAATTATGTTTTGATATATTTTAAGAGAAACTTATTTACAGTTATATAATCCCAAAAGAGTTTTTGGAAAGAAAAAGAAATCTCGGCAAAACAGTTTTCCATGACGTGTTTGAACCCAATTTCATACGACAGATTTTATGGGACCAGGGCCGCAATTGTGACGTCACTTGATTTGTAGACACATTTGTTTACAGGCTTAATTTACTTGCTTTGACCGCGCGAAATTTGAACCAAAATTGTCGCATCATTTAGTCAGAACGTTACGGGCTAAAAGTGGGATAGAGTAAACTTTCGACAAGGAACAAATATATTTTTATCTTAGTTAAAGATAGATTGGCAAATTGGGAAAATAATATTTTTTAATTCATATACACTTTTAAGTTTACAAAAACCCCTCAGATTGTGCTCACTGGACCGAAAAGAAAAATAGCTGCCGAATATAAGTAGGTCCCATATTGTACAAATACTTGTAAAATAGAATTAGAGATTGCATATAGCGACGTTGATCCAAGAACGTAAGGTCCGCTAGTTTGAATAAATAATCATACTGAGTTGACTTGGGCATGTTTAGTAGAGTCATGTCATGGTTACTATGCATTTATTCTTCCCGCATATTTCGCATTGCACATATCTGACGCTCGCTGCAAATCTTAGATACAAAATAGAATCAAGGGCCCATTGACATATTCCGTTGCTATGCAACACCGTTGCTATGCCAGTACTTAAAGAGATGCTTTAAGAGTAAATATTGTTCTAAATTATATAATATCTATGTCTTGCGAGAGAATGCCGACCGCCGAATTTTTGCTGAGTCCTTCAGACTTGAAAGTCATCCTCTTAAACCTCTACTACTTAGGGTGAAAACCAGCTTCGCTAAACCTACGAACCCAAACGACCCTTCTTCCTTAAGTTAATACCGAAAGGTTCAAGAATAGCTATTTTAACCGAATAGCATTTAAATATAATTCAGCCATGGACTAATTTAGCATAACTTAAGCCTATACTAGTAGTATAATATTAGTAGCATATATTAGTTATCAGATTAGCCAGAAATACTTTTTTCTTAAATGAATAAAAATTACTTACCTTGCCACTGTGATGCCTTCTGTCATGTTTCTCTCCTTGTTGTGTGATTTTAAGCTGATTTTAGCCGGGTCTTTTTCGGAGCCCCTTCTTCCTAAACATATAGGGAAGGCTGCGCCACACTCGATCTTGACAACGCTCGCCATCCAGAGCGATAAATCCCACTTCAAAATCATTCAGAGTTCACAAACCCTCTACAAATGGTGAGGGTGGAATGATTTATTTTTGACATTAAGATAGAGAGACCTTTGTTTTTTTCGTGGACCTATTTTCACTAATTTGACTTTATCACCCCAGATTTCTTTTACGATCAGGCCACGATTTATTTTACATAAACGTACTCCACTGCAGACGTTCTCCTCAACTTTCATAGAATCCTCGATTATATCTTTTAAAGCCAGGAGGTTATCCTCAGAAATATCGTAGCTAGACAAAAACCTATAAGAGAAGAGAAGTAAATACGACTTAATGCACTTGTCAGTGGAAAGCCTCACACTCCCCTACCCGGGGAATAGCGGGGCATTAGATTTCAGAGTCTTCTAATTCACCGCTAATTCACCGCCCACGAGCAATTCGCTAGCATGGTTCCTTCACAAACTAATCTTCAATGTGAGCCCGCCATAAATCTGGCCTTTGGAAGTTATGTCTTGTGTACAGGTATGCGCATTAGATATTCGATTCGATCACCATCCCCAGCGGATATAATTGTCCGCAGAGCGTTTGTGGCAATGTCTGGATTGTGTTCGTCGCATGTGCGCGATCAAAAGGAGGAGAAAGTTAACTTTCACTGGCGAAGTTTGTATCACACTTTCAACCTCCTTTAGCCACATTTATCGGATCTTCATAGCCTTAACTGAGTTTGTTATTTGCAATGAAAAGTTGTCACGAAGGTTAACGTCGAAATTAACATGAACTAACAGGGGAGATTTTGACTTTTGTATAACAACTTAACTACAAGAAGAACCACTCTCAGAATTTCGTATTCATCAGATGAAGTTGGGACTCTTTCCTGATCTGATGGAGAAGATAACCGTTTTCTGGATTAAAACATCTATGATGAAAGGTACATCATTGTCAGGCGTTTTCAATACAACGGAGTATCAAGTCCAAGTGCTGGCTAGAAAGTGTTTCGATTTCGTAGGCAATACAACTGATAGTTCGAAGAAGAGTTGCGAGACTGACAAAACTGAAAGCTATTCTGTTTTGTTAACGTTATTTAGAGACTGCTTCACACTGGAATTTAATTCGACCGAATTTTGTTTTTAACAACTTTAGCATTGTACTATAAATGTCACTATATTGTGGCTTTGTGGAAGGAAAACTGCAAGGAGAACCATTTTAACATGTGTAAAAAAATATTTTACTTTACACACTGGGCAGCATTGTTGTAGTCGGATTGTCGTTGCTGATGGCTAACACCATAATATTTCATCATTTCTGAACAGGTATGAGGCCCTCTTCAGATCATGTTAGTTTCTTTTAAATTCTGTAATATGCAAATTATCATTTGCTTGTCAGACATTGTAAATATTACTTAATTTTGGTAGCTGCGCTGATTGTGATATTTAGTGTTTACAGTTTGATTATTCATTTTGTCTGTCTCACTCATTAATTTTGTTAAACGCTAAACAGCAAATTCTTACCAACAAAAATTACCGCCAGTCAAAATTTCGCTGCATTAACACACAATTGGTACACCTGCATGCTCTTGGGCAATGAAACAAATTGTAATGATGAAAATAAACTACATGCACTTATCATGTATGTTGATATGAAAAGATATTAAAAAGAAAAGATTCAAATCAAAATTCAGCTACATTGGTTTTATATAGATTGTTTTATCCGAGTATTGAGTATTCTTAACAATATTTGAGTACTATATAGAGTGATTTTCATAAACCCGTGAAACAGATACTATAGAGTATTTAGTGCTATTAAACACTAATTCTATTGTTTTTGACTATTAGATGTTAACAAGCAAGAATTGTTTCACGGGTTTATGAAAATCACTCTAACATTAGTACAGTCTTTGTATGTACTTTTAAATTTTACTATTCTTTAAGCGATAATCATTTTTAAAGGAAGCATTGGCTTGTTTACACTTGTGCCAGGGACGTTCACTTAAAAAGATGACTGAAGTTGCTGTATTTGGAACATTCCCTCTGTTTTCTTCAGATTTGGCATTAGGATTGCTGCGAAGCTACTGCTACCGGAGCAGTTTATAGTGTCATTTGAGCTTCTTTTTCTTGAATGGTGGCATACACCAACTGCATTCAATTTTTCAGACCTAGGCCATTGGAGCTATGTGAACCCGTGAACAGGATTAAAAACACTTAAGTTTAATAAGCCTTGAAACAACTATAATGGCTAATCAAAGTCTGCATCTCATTTATCTCCAACAAGAAAAAGAGCTGGAATAGAGCTCGATTCTTGCAACTACTCTGTTTAAACTTCATTTGTTCTCTCCATTAGAGTTTCAAGCTTTTGTTCAGGTACATTCTTATTTTGATATTTTTGAATAATTAGAGGAACATGAGGTATGCCTGAAGGCACATCTGATAGCTTGAAGAGATTAAAATGGCCAAGTGAGACCAAGTAGCCTGGCTAGTCTCCACTAAAACAGCATTTGCTGACAACAAAAATATTCAGTTTTTGGTTTTATTTCTACAGGTTTTGAGGGCTTTCTTGCACTAATTTTGCTGAAATTAGCAGTTGCTGACACGGAAGTGGGGCATGGAAGTTTAATTATAGGACAAAAATCCCTTAAAAAGTTCCCAGTAGTTTAGCTCTATTTAGAGACTGATATTTCTTTGTATTATTAAACTGTAGGAGAAGTTTTGTTGATGTAAATGCCTTTGTCACCACAAATTAGTAAACTCAAATTTTGATGGCTGTTATTTGGAATATATCAGTGGAAGTCTAAACTGAAGTTCTTTCAAAGTCAGTCAAATTTTATAGCTACATCTATCTTTGACTGAAATAACTTCTTTAATATCAGTTATTCTCAAAAATTAAGTTGCAATTAATTTTCATGGAACCTTTTGAATGAAAGGTTCTTTAGACAAAATATGAAGAGTCATGCAGGGAAAGAATATTTACCATTTCTTTCCCAACACAATCAATATATATAATGCTGTGCATGTTTTAGAACAACCACTGTACCAGATCTACAAATACACCAAGAAGACTAATTAAAAAATCACCACTTTTTCTGGAGGTATATTAAAATGACAACGACTTCAACTGCTGCCGACATACTGGTACCAATTGCAAGATGATCCATCTCCTCAACCTCCGTTCCGTAGCCATCTCTTCCCGTACACTTCTCCTTGCACCGAAACTCGGTTACCTTAGCCCTACAATTTGCGTTTTACATGACTGAAGACTAAGATTATTTCCGAGTGATCGAAACAAGTAAACATCGCCAAGGCGCTCATTTTTCAAGTAAAGCTGCTCGACAGGAAACGTTGTTAAATGTACGATCCTAGAGCTACTTAATGTTTGACAGATCACACATTTTACCTTTATTTCGTAAAGAAAAACTCGATATATAACGCCAAACCGGCCGGCAACGCGGCTTTGACCACGCAAATATTCGCGCGAAAGAATCAAATAACAGCGCACGCATAAATTACAAAATGAGCCCGCGTTACATGCTTGAAATTTTGATTAGATTGGCGCGTGAATTGCTCGTGCGCCATGCGTGGCACATTTCCATGTCTATTCTGTACGTTTGTCTCCCGCCCCGTGACCATCAATACAACCCTATTAGATCCACTGGACTAAGATCTGAAATGTAAGAGAGAACAGTGCACGTTGGTAACGTATAAAAATCATCTTATGTGGGCCACAGTGATGGCCGAAAGTCCCAAGAACTGTCAGTCAAGTGTTTTAAGGATAAAACATATTGAACATATCGATATATAGAAGAAAAATACTAAACGCTATCACTCGTATATATAAATGAGCTCATGTTTGCCAATCTTGGCGAAGGATGCCCCACAGATAATTTAAAATGATTTGGATTTACCTTCGTAAGCTTACCGTTCTGTTAATATTGGAAACCATTTTGCAGAAGAGAACCACGAGGGTGTGCCCCAGTCCCTTTCGGCGCCTCTACAATGGGCTTCCTGTGGTTGACGAATCCGGCCTCGGCTGTTGTAGCAAAAACGTCTAGAAAGCCCCGCGTACCGTGGCCTTTTCAACAATCAAATCCCCTATTATTGCCCCGGTATTCCCGTGTAGGGGGGGGGGGGGGAGGGAGGGACGGGGGGTGCGGGGCATTCCACTGACTATTGCATTATAAGTATACCCGTTTGTAACGTACGTAGCCTGCTAGGAATTATTTGATCGAAATTAACGGTAACTACATTGCACTTACCACATTTACCAGCCGAACAATTTGTTTGACGACTTCTTAAAGAAAACTGCATTTTCCCGGTCATCAAAACTTATTTTCTTTGGTTTCGAGAACATGCTCCAACAGTACATTCGCAGCGAACTGACATCAGTTGAATTTTTTTTTATTTCCGAAAACTTGACCCGGTGTCATTTGGATTGGCTAACTGAGCATGGTGAGATAATAGCCGCGAGTCAAATTCATATAAGGGCACCCTGGCCAATAGGTAGTTTTGATGAACGAAATTTGACCTCTCCAACCCCAGAAGGGGTTACCTTTGCGGCAAAGGCTAGGCTGCTCAGCCAGCTTTTAAACTCTCGTATCGTCGAATTATACTTGACGGCGGTTAGGAGTTCAAATGGACGGAGTTCGAGAAAGGAAATGTAGTCGTATGTGCTTGATATTACAGGAATGGATTAACAGTAGCATTCTATGGAAGGAACAACCTTTGGGGCCGGAATTTGTAGGGGTTTTGTTAACTCTGAATGATTTTGAAGTGGGATTTATCGCTCTGGATGGCGAGCGTTGTCAAGATCGAGTGTGCAGCCTTCCCTATGTTTAGGAAGAAGCGGCTCCGAAAAAAACCCCGGCTAAAATCAGCTTAAAACCACCCAACAAGGAGAGAAACAGAAGATATCAGAAGATGACAGAAGATATCACAGCGGCAAGGTAAGTCATTTTTATTCCAAATTTTTACAGTATTTCTGGCTAGTAAACGGAGTTGGTTACCTCCCATACAAACCCTTATAAAGGTATATTTTCGTAACTTGTCAGCTTGGGTTGCCTGTGGTCAGGAGGAAACATAAAAAACGGCAATGTTAGCGGACCGCACCTCGAGAAGTTTCAGTTCCGAAGTGTTCGTTGATTGTTGTTTTAGAGGCCCGGATCTCTGTTGAGAAGTTTATTTCGAGACGTTTGACAGAGTATGTTCTATATCCATTGCTAATGCCAAGGAGGAAATTGAAATTCCCGAAATCTGTTGTTAATTAAGCTCTTTGTTATACAGAAAGGAAAGTTAAAATAGATGGCCGCATGTTTCTGATTCTCTCCGATACCGATTTTTTGTCAGTGTTGTATAGCTTATGGCATTTGAAATTCCCACTAGTATTCTGTTTATATAGCGCGTTTGTTTCGCTCTCAACCAATCTGATACCACAAAAGTTGAAAATCAAAAGAACTTGAGAACAATAGTTAAAGACACATTTAGACCGAGCACATATCGTAATGTAAAATCTTTGTTTTTTGTAGTAATGGCAAACGCATGCACGGTTTTATGTACTTTAATTAATAGTTCGGAAAATATTCATAAATTTATAGTAGCTCAAAAATCTATGGACAATTTAGAAATTAGACTAGAGGTAATCAAAGATTATTGAAGTGCGTTCGATTTGTTGTTAGAAACATCTGTGTGAGCTGACTGAGAAGAACCTGTTTTGCATATTTTGTGGCCTAACGGGAAAAAAGGGCCTATAATGTTACATGCTGAATGAAACATATTTTTTTGGCGTTGTACCACAAGAAGTTATTATATGTAAATAAATTACTTCTGTAATATTTCAAAATGCAAAATTGCAAATGTGAGTTACTGCAAATGAAAAGAGGGTAACATTACCCATAATTCTTTCTATATTTGTACTACATGGACACAGTTTCAAAATGCAACAACAGTAAACATAAACTTTAATCTTTGAACGAAATGGCAAGTACAGTTACATCAACACAACGTTCTAAACGATACTTCTAACAATAATACAAGTTTAGAACACCTGAAAATAATAGATATATTTGTAAAATACAGGTGTAAACGATTTATGGAATTGACCCCAAGCAACACAAATCAAGTAGTTCACTGTAGATAACGAGGCAGAGTATCTCAAATCATTTTTCTTCCTCATAGAAGGCTTCAAATAACACAACGATTGATGACCCCTTTTGGCTTTGTGAAAGTGGATAATGTTGACATGCTCATGCCTGTAATACTTAAGTGCTCTAAACATAGTATACAGTTTACTCATGCTTTGATGAAATGTTCCTACGATTTTCTTTAGTAACATTGTGTTTGAGCGGCAAAATACTTACCGAAAGAACCCAAGTTTGAAACAAAAAAAGGAATCGAGTCCCCTCACAATCTCCCGTAGCACGTGCAAAGATCGAGAAACTGCTTCGCTTGCAAGTGCCGACATCACGTGACACAGGGAACCCAACGCTTACGAACTTTGCGTGCATGAAAACGAGGCAAAAGTTGACAAGATTCGTGCATCTCGACAGCTTCCCGCTTGTGGTCTAACGTGAACCAATGTGACCACAGGGAGACCAACGCAAGATTAGGATGCATTCTCCTTCGTCGAACGCAATTATTATGAAACACTTGATGATGTCATCAGACTATAAGACGTCACCCTAGGAGTCAGCTTGAGAATATTTATTGCCCATTCTTTAATTTTCTGGGGTTTTCGAGACCGCAAACTTTCCTTAGCAACCTATTTCCTTTGCAACCTATTTCCTTTGCAATAGGAAAGAGGTTACAATAAAAGCTCTAAATCACACAAAATTACACGCCTCCACCTGGAATTAGAATATTGCAACAAGACGGAAGATGATTGTAAAACCTCAATTAAGATATCCTGCCAAAAAATAACAACATACATGTGTATGAAAAACGTACCGCAATTAAGGGCATAGATATCCCGCCAAAAAAATACAAGTCAACATAAATGTATTTGAAAATCTCCGAGGAACATACTGTTAACCCAACATCAATGTAGACGCAAAACTGCGTGGAAGATACTGTTAACCCACCATAAATATATGTTAAACCACCTTAAATATAGATGGAAACCTCGTGAGATATACTCTTAATTATATAACATATATGTCAAACCACCTTAAATATAGATGGTAACCTCGTGAGATATACTCTTAACATATATGTGAAACCACCTTAAATATAGATGGAAACCTCGTGAGATATACTCTTAACATATATGTTAAACCACCTTAAATATAGATGGTAACCTCGTGAGATATACTCTTAACATATATGTTAAACCACCTTAAATATAGATGGTAACCTCGTGAGATATACTCTTAACATATATGTTAAACCACCTTAAATATAGATGGAAACCTCGTGAGATATACTCTTAACATATATGTTAACCCACCTTAAATATAGATGGCAACCTCGTGAGATATACTCTTAACATATATGTTAAACCACCTTAAATATAGATGGAAACCTCGTGAGATATACTCTTAACATATGTTAAACCACCTTAAATATAGATGGAAACCTTGTGAGATATACTCTTAACATATATGTTAAACCACCTTAAATATAGATGGAAACCTCGTGAGATATACTCTTAACATATATGTTAACCCACCTTAAATATAAATGGTAAACCTCGTGAGATATACTCTTAACATATATGTTAAACCACCTTAAATATAGATGGAAACCTCGTGAGATATACTCTTAGTTAACATATATGTTAACCCACCTTAAATATATAGATGGTAACCTCGTGAGATATACTCTTAACATATATGTTAAACCACCTTAAATATAGATGGTAACGTCGTGATATATACTCTTAACATATATGTTAACCCACCTTAAATATAGATGGAAACCTCGTGAGATATACTCTTAACATATATGTTAAACCACCTTAAATATAGATGGTAATCTCGTGAGATATACTCTTAACATATATGTTAAACCACCTTAAATATAGATGGAAACCTCGTGAGATATACTCTTAACGTTTTTTAAACATTTTACAGACTTTTTACATAACTCTTCAAATTCTGTGAAATTAATGGTTCGATTTTTTCAGTGTTTTATGTTGTTTATGAATAGTGGAAATGTAAGAAATATCTTAACTTGTTGACCCCTATTTATTCTCACTTTAATCAACAGGGTTCTGTGGCTTTGAAAATGGACTTTGTGGATTTAAGACAGAAGAAAATAGTACGTTAGTCTGGAAACCAATTATTCCTATCAATACCCAGAACCGTGCAAGTGGTCTACCTGAATATGATCATTCTACAATGACAGCCAAAGGTATGTCATTCACTCGGATAACTGATGAACGATGATCGGCTTATAAGAAACATGCAATATTTTGTTCTTATTGTGAGTACAGAATCCTAGCGCAAGTTGAAAAGGATTATTGTGGATGTCATTTAGGCGCGGTATCAAATATCGTATATTTATCATATATTTATTAGATATTTTATTTTCTCTATTTTCAAATCACATTGAGCATCTATATACTATAGGTCAATTCATTGCCAGACGAGGGAATTCCACGTTAAATTTCACGCGAAAAACCGATATAGATTTTTCAAGTGAAATTTAACGTGGAATTCCCGAGTAGGGCAATGCATTTTCTTTGAATCCCATAGCATTTAGTGATTTACGAAAATAAATAAAGAATATAGTCAGTTTGCTGAAATTCCCGCCACGCGCTAGGAACCCATTACGCGGTAAACTAACGAGCGAATAGGAATCGAGCTAAAATTAGACTGAGACGCACACGAGGTTCAATTAAAAGTGCAGTCATTGCTCACAAAATTTGGTTTTCCGACATCAAAACTGCATTTTTATAAATGAAAACACCTGTATTTTATTTAAGTACACTTAATTTCGATCTAATATTTACCAAGAAAGCGAAAGTGCATTAACTGCAAACAAAATTGTACCGGCATGTTTGTGAACGACTTAGCAAACCGATGGCCTGTTAAAATCACTTGCTAATGTTATTAATGGCGATAAGTGAAAATGTATAACCTGACAAAGAGAGCTGCAGAAAAATATGAAGAAACTTGTAAGTACATTGTGAATGTTTGTGAAGATTTAGAAAACCGGCGGCCTGTTGAAACCAGTTCTCGATAAGTGAAAATAGAGACCTTAAGATCCAGGACGGCGACGTGAGATGACGTCGAGAGGAAGTGAAAATACCACTATTGATGAACGCATGCACGAATGTGTGAGACGAAGCCGTCCTGCTACATGTACGTCGAGAACGTGGAAACTCGTGGTTTGACGTCTTGAGGAGAACGTCAACTTTAAGCCAGTATTTTTCCTCCGTAACGAGGTGTTCTTCAAAGGTAAGTTATGCAGGATATTTCATAATTATCTTTGATTCTTTGTAGTGATTTATATTCGTTTCTTTAGATGAGTTACTGCCCAAAACTTGCAGAACTGTCAACAATGGCTGTTTATACTTTGTCATTTTTATCGAGTTCATTTTCGAAGTTTATTTCTTTGCAATAACGCCTCGTAGATAAATCAAATCGTGCTAAAACCGTTCTTTCTCATGTCGTAGGAACTGCTCGGCAAATATGGAGTGGACTGATATTCACGATGTCTTATTATGCAGGGAAATGCTAGTTACGGAAGCCGCGCACCCAGCAACGCGGTGAAATTTGGCAATCTGTAGCTGATCATTTAAATGATCTACACGAATCCAAATTTAAGGTATCTAAAAATGGAGTTCGAGATAGATATAATTTGCTGGCTGAGAAGTTTAAGAAAAAAATGAAAGCTGAAGAGAGAGCTACTGGGATTGAAACAGAGATGACTGAACTTGACACTTTACTGGAGGAAATTACTGAAAAAGAGGAACAACATGAAGAACAACAACAAAAAGACCACAAAAAATAAACTGAAAACAGAAAAAAGTAAGGCCCATGCAAACGATATGAGGCTAATGGCAATGGAAACTTTGAAAGAAAGCAAAAAAAGAAAAGCTCATGACAAAGAAAGTGAAAAACAGACACGCCGTAGGACAAGAGGCTCAGATGCAGTTGATTATTTAAGAGATAAAATGGAAGAGGAAAAACACTTGAGGAAACGAGCTTGAGCTTAAAAAGAAAGAACAGGAGAGAGAATTTCAGAAACAAAAGCTTGCTGACGACCAACACAAGGATTTAATGGCCATGATGCACACACAGCAGCAGCAGATGCAACAGATGCAGATGAGTTTTATTCAAAGTCAGCAGCAGCAAAATCAGTTGCTTCTTACATTATTTGAAAAAACATTGAATAAGTAAAACTAGATTAAAGATCAGATCCTACTGACATTTTTGACATTTATTTGGCAATGTCTATAAATTCCAAGTCTGGCCATCCCCCTCCCCCATCCTAACATTTGTGGGCAATATTTGACATTTTGGAATCAGATCATTTTTCCACCTATTGGTTTTGATACAGATAAATGCAAATGATTGGCTATATATGTGTTCAACTACAAACAAACAGTGCATATTCCTGCAGATATATGTTTTCCAGTAATTAAATACATTGAATGTCCATTACTTACTTTGACATAAATTACCAATATTCCCTAAAGTCCTTCATTTCTAGATTAGGCTATCACAAACTCAGCATCACATCCTTCAAAATGCTCTATTCGCAGGGTATAAAGCTGTTCCACTATCTTTTCACACACTCAGATTTGCATGTGGTGGATTCAGTGAAGCAAAACATAATTTGAGAGGGCTAGGTAAAATTAGTTACCTCAGATTCTCCTTGTGAAATGTCCCACCCCAGGAACTGAAAAGTTGTCAAATGCCCTATGCCTGGGGGATTTTTTTCTCTTGGGGGGGGAGGGGGGGGGGGGGGGATGAGCTGGCTTGGATACAAAGTTGTGTTTACATTGGGACATACAAAATTCTTAACATTTTAAGTCACGAGGGTTGTTTTTTAATGTTTCCTAAAATGGAGTGGTTAGACATTAGTTTTAGAACATTGTTGTTATCATTGTGAAGAGTTATAATAATATTTACACATACTAAAATGAGATGCAAAATTTAAATCATCACATATTTCCTCTGTTTTCCTAAAGTTAAAAGTTAAAATCAAAACAGATTGTATCTTTCTGAAAATGAAGACTTTTGAGAATAACTAGTATTGTGTATTTGTGCTGTTCTATACTTTTGATTTATAGTTTTATGAATACTGAGTATTGTATATTAGAGCAGGACAACCCTTTTCACCATGACTGACTATTATTGTTAGGTTGAAATAGTTTTCATGTTATGGAAAAATACTTAAATAAAAAAAAATTCAAAACAGTACAATATGTGTAATGTTTTAGGATAATGCAATGACAGGGTTGACTGAGCTGTAAAAGGTTATTAACAAAACTACAATGGCTTAGCACTTAGCACTACAGCTTACCACTTTATATCACATTCTTTACAATGGCTTTATGGCCATCACACTTTACTTGTACAATAATTATTTTCTTGCTCATATAGTTCCTGTAGAAAATATTACATTGTTTTGATAAGGAAATTTACTATACCCGTCAATCAAAAACTAATAATTGAAGGGGTCAGTGCAAGAACGGAGCACTTGATCAAGTCACTTACACTGTTCTTGCACAGACCAAAGGACAAAGGAAAACAGTGGATTTAGTGTATATTAGTAATATTAATATTTGATATTAATTATTACTGGGTATCTAGAATCTGTTTTAGAAGTTGGTTACCCCTCAGAGAAGAGGATTATTAAACGTTGCACTGCAGACTTGTGGTTACTAAGTAAAGTAGTCCTGAAGGCTTGGAGGATCGAGGTTGAAGAACTGTGAAGTTGAATTTCCATAAAGGCAGGTTAATGCATTCCTTAAAATGGCTGTAACAATGTACATTTTACCAACAGAACTTAAGGCTTAAAGTTTAAGATTTTTTTTTAATCAATGAATTTAAAGCAGCTTGTTATATCCCCAAATAGCCATTCAACAGCAATTCTAACAGCACTCATAGACTTGTTGAAGTCCTCCATGTCTTGATTAGGTATAACAACCCTGAAAGGGGCCTGCACATGTAATCTTAAGAGATAAGCAGGATCGCCGTACAGGCACATTGGAATCCCAGCTGGGGAAATTGCATTGTGTTCCAGTTTACCAAGCAAGCCAGAATCTGCTAACATCCCAGAGTCATGCTTTTTAACTTCTAAAGTAAATGATAAAAAAAAAAATCAGAGTGGTCTTACTTAACCTGTGAAACAAATTCTAATAGAAGTCAGTATCTAATAGATATATATGAAAGCAATGGAATTATGTTTCACAGTGTGTAGTCGTTTTTATTGCAGTCACTATCAATTTCACAGGTTACATGTAAGTAAAATCACTCTATTACAATATAACACAACTTGACAACCAATAAACGTGACTTGTTTATTAAATAGTCAATGTACAAATCAAAATTTCTCAGGATTCTTACCTACTGGCTCATACAAGTTAGCTATCATACCATTTGGTAGTGCCACCGACTGAAATGTTAGGGCATGCACCCTTTTCTGCCCATTGTAGACTACTCTCTGGTTTCTAACTGGCTTGCAAATTGGGCGCACAGTGCCATCAATGAAGCCAAAACAATTCTGTAATGCAGCTCCCTTGTCTGAGATTGTGTCTGCATACCTTTGAAGTGGATTCAATAAGGTATGATTCCAATTCATTATCCTGTGACCATGAGTGTCAAAAATAAAGTTCACCATCTCGTTGTTTATCATAGAAAGTTCAGGATTGTACCTGCCAAATCTTGGAATTAGATCACTAAATCTGCAGGGATATGCTAGTCTCCTGAGCAACAAACACAGTCCTTCGACACCATTAAAGGCAGTACCTTGTGGGCAGCACACATATTCCGGGATCTGCAAAGCTTCAGCAAGAAGAGGAATGTCGTACTTTCTTGAAACGAAACTCGGCGATACATTCAGCTTCATCCATTGTTTCTAACTGAAACCTCCCGTATTCTTTGTATGGCAAATCGAGATTTGTTGACATGTGAGCATTGCAAAGGAGAAGAAATTCTTCGTCATTTATAGACCCACCTGCGTGGCAGACTGTTAAAAGCTCACGAATGTCTTTACATTTCATTTTGCTTCAGTCTTCAGAGAGTAAAATGACTAAAACCTTGCGTTGCCGTCCTCAAGTGCATGTAAAATCTTAATACAATTTTGCCGCGCTTACGACGACGTACTCGACCCAGTCCTCCCTCTGTCACGAGGTCGTCATATCACGTCGCCGTCCTGGATCTTAAGGTCTCTACTCTAAAACCTGACAAACCGAAGAGCTGCTGCACAAGTATACGCACAAACTTGTAAGTATTAAGTGTTCCTTACTTTATAAGCAAATTATCAAATGTTAATGCTCAATTTCTGTCTCACAATAAATAAGCCTGTTTTTAAACTGTTGAATGTTACTTGTATTCAGTCCACTCGTTTCCAAAATTTTCCTTTAACCACGATTTTAGTACCGTTCTGTAGCCATGCTTTTCATCCTGGTTTTACTGTTTTCAGTCATTTAGTTTCTCTGTGTGAATATTATATGAATTAGATCAGCAAATCCACGAAGCCCCAGCTTTTCCGTTCAAAATCACACATTTTTGCTGCAGTTGTTTTTGTCGATTCCTCGGATGATCAGTCGGTTTCTTCTTGTTCAATCGAGGGCCAAAACATATCATTTCTTGTGAAAAACGGAATAAAAAAATATCATTTTCACGTTCTTTAACTACTGTTAACTTTGTGAATATCCTGGTTTGTAATTTTAACATGATTTGTCTCTGTTCACGATATTGAAAATAAACAAAATGTTTCCTGTACATCGTTGAATACAGCTTTTCAAGCTGTTGAATTCCACAAAATATTAAACGCTTCGTTAGCCAATCAGCGCGCGAGTTTGAGTCGTGCTATGGGATTCTATCCGATATCGACCAGCTATTGAATGTCGGATATTTATCAGGTATTTTACTTTTCTCTATTTACAAATCACAAGCATCTGCTATCCGATATCGACCAGCTATTGGATGTAAGATATTTATTAGATATTTTATTTTTCACTAAAATCAAATCATCTACTATCCGATATCGACCAGCTATTGAATGTCAGATATTTATTAGATATTTTATTGTTCTCTAAAATCAAATCACAAGCATCTACTATCCGATATCGACCAGCTATTGAATGTCAGATATTTATTAGATATTTTATTTTTCACTAAAATCAAATCACAAGCATCTACTATCCGATATCGACCAACTATTGAATATCAGATATTGACCATATATTTTACTTTTCTCTATTTACAAATCACAAGCATCTACTATCCGATATCGACCAACTATTGAATTTCAGATATTTATCAGATATTTTGTTTTGAATTTCAAATCACGAACATCTATTATTATTATTATTCTATAACTGTTATATTTCAGTCAATCAGAGCTCAGGTTTACTGTGCAATATATAGAGAACAAGAGCCCATCTGGGCTTTCACTCGGGCCACATGAGATTGAAGATGTAATACACTTTCATTTGAAATCCTCTTAGTAATAACCAAAGGGAAGAATTATTAGCTGAATTTAGCAGTCTTTAGTGGCCGGTAGCGCGGTGACTTTCATTCTCTGCTCCCCTAGTATATATGTAATTTAATAGTTTTGTTTTTCTCGTATGTTGACCTTTTAATTTAAACACTACTTATTCGTTTAACACACTGCATTTGAGTAGGCATATATTCATTGTTTTGAACCCGAGAATTAACCGTACTTCATGGTCCCTTTTTTAGTAGCGAGTTGTCGGTCAGGTGATTGTAAACTCTCGTCATTTAGCACAGAAAATGTATTCTGATGAATAGGGATCGGGTTGTCATGTAAGAAAGATGGCTCTTGAACAAACTGATAAGCTTCAGTAGGTTGGGTAGTCTCGGAACACTTCTTTTTTGTATTCTTGATTTTGTTTTTAAAGTTTGAAAGTCGGATCTCAGCTTTATTATATCCGCTTTCAACTCGCCATTTTCAACTTCTAGGTCAATAATACGCGATGACAGCATCTTGATTTCGGTCTTGTATGTATTATCTTGCTGCACTAATTTGTCTTCCAAATGACTGAGTTTCGTTTTGATGTGACGAGAGTAAGAATTCATTACGCATATCAGTTAGGTCAGCCTCCATGTTACAAATCAAGGTCATTAAAGCAGCGAGAGAGTTCTTATTGCGGGCTAACAAATTTATCCTCTTGAATAATCTAAAGAATTCCGTCTCTTCCGGTTTGAATTTGACTCATGTGTATGTTGCTTTTGGAGTTTCAAGGATATGTTGATCCAAAACTACAGGCTCTTGGGGTTTTTCATTGACTTGTGAACTTGCAGGCTCTGTAATTTGTTTTGTTTTCTTAGTATAATATAAAGTGTTGAACATGTTCATGTTCTCAAGCATGTCGCGCGTGACCTGTTTCTTCATTCATTAAGTTCTCTACTTTCATCTGTAATCTGGGAAAGTCAATCTTTGCCCATGCCTTGGTACATAGCTATTCCTGTTGTTAAGTAGACGTGGATGATTATAAGTAAAATCCTTCGACAGCTTGTACCGTTTCCGCTAGGTCAATATCCTCGCTGGAACGAAATAACTTGATATCAATACTCTCTGATCCAACTTACGGTAAATTTAAATCTCTGACAGTTTTTAAGAGACTCCTAATAATGGTCTTGAAGTGCCTTCACCCAAAATAATATGTTTTCCTCGGATGTTTTAAATGCAGCACAGCGAGCCGATGGCTTATAGATTCCAATATCTATTTCTTCGAATTTTAGCTTTACGGATCCTGGCTCCAGTTCACTCACTGGCTTCAGGTCGTCGTACGTGTCGTATATAAAATCACTGGCCATCTGGGTAAAAAACGCGATCCTTCGGCTCCGTCAATAGCGCCAGTTGAAATATCCTGAGCCTGTTGGAAGGCTTTCGCACGAGTGAAGTTAAATAAAACATTAAACTGGCTTACATTTGAGAGATGAGACTCCAAATTAGAGAGAAAGTTCCTCGCGGGTCTTCCGCCATCTTGCTTTACTGTATTAAATTATGTAAATAAATTAACCTGGCGATTGTTGCGTGACCAGCACAGTGCAATCTGATTGGTGTGAATTTGACCTTTAACGCATGCGCAGAAATTTTGCGACACCCAACAAAAAAAAATAAAAAAATTACGATTTGCATTTTAAGACTCGGTGCTGCCACAGGCAGCCCTAGTAATGATACATGGGCGCGCGCAGATATGGAATGTACATGTTCGAGTGTTGAACTCGATATCTCACGAGTGAGCGCAAGGAACGAGTGTGATATCGAATTGAACAAGAGAAGATAAATCCATATCTCCAAGCGTGCATTTAATGTTGTGTTTATTTTATAACAATACTTGGACCTGGGCCCTGTTGTCCGCAGCAAGGGTAAGCGCGTGACGTGGACATCGCTGATTGGCTGAAAGGTGACATCCAAACACGTAAAATTATCGTATTTTTACGTGTATTCAGATTGTTCTATAAACACTGTAGTTTATAGAATAAAGAGCGGTATTTCATGATTTTTCTATGAAATACAAAGCGGTATTTCATGGCTAGTTCAGGCCAATCAAAATGCAGGAAATTTGGCGCCCTTTCTTTATCAGCCAAATGAAAATTCGCCTAATTACTCGGGCTGCCTGTGGCAGCACCTTGTCTTAATCTGCAGACCGTTATTTGTTTTCTTCCGTGCAGCAAAATTTCTTCACCACCAATCAGATTGCACTGTGCTGGTCACGCAACAACGCCAGGTTAATTTATTTACATAATTTAATACAGTAAAATCAAGATGGTGTACCCGTGAGGAAATTTCTCTCAAATTTGGAGTCCCATCTCTCAAATGTAAGCAGTTTTATTTAACTTCACTCGTGCGAAAGCCTTCCAACAGGCTCAGGATATTTCAACTGGCGCTGTTGTCGGAGCCGAAGGATTGCGTTTTTTTACCCAGATGGCCAATGACAAAACGACCTGAAAGGGCTGCGTGATGAAAGCTAATATTTCTCGTTTAAGCTTCTCTTCCGCCACGGCTTTGTTATTTGAATCTCTGTGGACTGGTATACTTAAATATACTGCACAATACCATACAACTGAATAAGAAGTCTTTAACAAAACCAAAC